>JASTWR010002430.1:0-19320 GCA_030770355.1 Harpagoxenus sublaevis
CTTCGAAGCTGATCAGACTCTCTCGTGTGACTTTAGGTGTTGAGGTTCCTAGATAGAAATGATAATTCTTTTTAGGAAATGAGCGACTTGCGCCAAGAATTGGTGAGGAGAGTTTCCTCCTTTTCGCGTTGAAAAGCGGCTGCGCGCTAGATGCAAGGCGTCTAGCGCCGGAGAGCGTCTGGGCGCTAGTTGAAAGGAAATTTGTGCCAGTGAGCGGCTGTGCGCTTACTGATAAGCGACTCGCGCCAGTGAGCGTCTGAGCGCTGGAAATATTTTTACCTGTTGAAGGCGTTCCTGCGCCAGCTATCTTTGAGCTCAAGTCGAGACAGGGAAGAGATCGTCTAACGAAGGGTTCCTGCTGAACGACCCCAGGAGTTGGGAGCACCACTCCGGTTGAGCGTTTAACGCTCCGCTCTTCGTTAGCAGCGTGCTGAGTTTTGGGGCGCTTGGCGCCAATCAGCGACTTGGCGCTAGCTGCTGGGATGGTTGCCGGACGAATTCTTGGTTGCTTGGTTCGGGAGGGCGGCTGAGCGCCGACTGCAGGCGGATCGATCAGGATCACCTTCCTTTTACTCGCGTATCGTTGAAGAGGAAGCGGGCGAGTTCTCCGGCGTAGCGTCGCTTGCGCTATAGCCTCCTCCTCAGCGAGCCGGGTTGGTTGTCTCGATTTCCTCTCCGTCTTGAGGCCGGTAGGAGATCCGTCGTGGTCGACTGCTGCTGGATTTCTCTGCCTTTTGTGGAAATCAGTCCGTCTTTTATACCGAAAAATCCCGGTAACAACCCTTGGTTGCTTGGCGACTTTGGTTGCTAGGCGACTTTTCATCCCTTGAATCTCGCCCCCGATTATCGTTTTGAAATTCGCGCTGATTAATAACTTGAATGTCTCCGCGCTTCGTCAACTTGAAATTCTCTCGCGCGTATCGTAAATGTTAACCTGAGTTCCGCGCGTACCGACGGGGAGGATGTAACCCCGATGATCTCGTCTTCGCGTCGTGTGCCGTCGGAGAGGACGAAACCTTGATGGTCGCATTCTCGCAACGATTAGTTCGGCGAGGCTTTTAGATTGCTTGTGGAGCTGCCTCATTACCATCGACGGGAGAGACGAGAGAGAGCGACAAGGTTACTTCCTGGTGGCTAGCGGAGAGCCGCCACATTTCTGCTGCATTTCTCAGACCGAAAGGCATGAACACATATTCAAAAAGTCCAAAGGGAGTTGTAATGGCTGTTTTCTGTATGTCGTCAGGGTGGACAGGAATCTGATTATAGGCCCGTACCAGGTCTAGCGTAGAGAAGATTTTTTTTCCGTGTAAGTTCTGTGAGAAATCTTCAAAATGAGGCACTGGGTAACTGTCTGGTACAGTTCTTTTATTAACCCCTCTATAATCTCCGCAAGGCCTCCATGCACCTCCTTTTTTTGGAACCATATGAAGTGGTGAAGACCATGGACTTTTTGAAACCCGAATGATTCCTTCCTGAAGCAACAGGTTAAACTCAGCTTTTGCTGCCTTGAGCTTCTCTGGAGCCAACCTCCGTGGACGACATGCGACCGGCGGTCCTGGTGTTGTTTGTATGTAATGTTCCGTTGTGTGTTTTGCCTTTCGCGCTCCAGGAGTTGCCCTGGTAATACCCGGATATTCTGCCAAAATCCGATGGTATTTATTTTCAACGGAGAGCACTTTTATTGCCTCAATTGCTTCGGATCCTGCTGACCCCTTGGCGTGTATTTGAGTCATTCCGTCTAACAGTACTCCATTCTGTAGATCTGGTAGCAAATGGTAGTGAGCTAGAAAATCTGCTCCTATGATTGGCTGTGTAACGTTTGCTACTACGAATCGCCAAGGAAATGCACGTCGCAATCCGAACTCTGGCTGAAGAGTAACCCATCCGTACGTTGTAATCGTTGTGTCATTTGCTGCAAACAATTCGTAGTTTGTAGGCTTTTAAACCCTGCCGTCATCGACCTTGGAAAGACGCTAACATCTGACCCGGTATCTATTAAAAATCGTCTTTTTGTTTCCTGGCAAGTTATGAAAAGGCGGCGGGGCTTTCGGGCGGGTTCACTGGCCGCCATCAGTGACTGCCCTGGACTTTTTCCGTCTTGAAGGCACACGGTTGTGTGCATTTTTTAGCCTTTTCTCCGAATCGATTATGATAGAAGCAGTTCTTCTCATCATAATTTCTTTTTCGGGATTGGCTTCGGCCTCTACTCTGGCTTCGATCCTTCTTTTCATTTAATCTTTTTCTTGATCTCTCTCTAGAGAGATGTGTTGCAAGAGATTCAACTTGCTTGGTTAATGCTTGAATCTGCTCTTCCACGGATTTCTTTTGCCCAACAGTAGACGTGGCGGCTATCACGGCTTTGTTCGACATCTCATGAATGCGATCTGCCTGCTCTGCTACGTCGTTCAAGGGATCGTCAATCCGTGTTGCGAGCACCATTTGCATTTGAGTCGGAAATCTCCCAAGCCAGAGTGTTCGTAGAAGGGAGTCTGGAACGTTGCTTCCAGCCAAAGTTCTTAAATGTCGAAGAAATTGCGACGGCTTTCTATCCCCGATTTCTTCGAGTTCTAGGAGTTGGCGAGTTCGTTGTTCTTGCGAAACGGTAAGCCTTTGGATAAGCGCCTTCTTTACAGTGTCATATTTGTCAACCTGCGGGGGTTGAGTAATTATATCCTTGATCTCTTTGATTTGGCGAGAATCTAGCTGGGCTATTGCGCAAGAATATTTTGTAGAATCTGTAGTTATTCCGCTAAGTACGAATTGCCCTTCAAGCTGAGCGAACCATAATTCCGGCTCATCACTCCAGAAAGGCGGTATCCTTATCGAAACTCGGCCAACTTGGTTATCTCCATTTATTTGAACTCTTCCGTCGCCCTCCATTTAACTTTCTTAGCGATCACGTCGGGGTCACCAATTTAGGATATTTTGTAACGCGTTTGTGAGCGATTAACGCTTAATTTATATAGCGGGTGCCTAACGCTCAAGTATTTATTTCTCGTTCGCTATCCTTATTTGCTTAACGTGCTTATCGCTAAGAAATTAGTTTATTTTTGGTTAAATCATTTTATTTTAACTGCATAACAAAATCAGGATAATAATAAATCAATAATGGTATTTGATTAATATCGGTATCTTCTCTGTCTGTCTCTTCTTTCTTTATCTTGACGTTGAAATCTTTCGTATCTCTCTTTTCTTTCTCTCTCCTGTCGACCTCCTCGTGGCTTCGTCTGAGTTGCTGCGGTTCTAGAATTTTCTTTCCCGGTTGCTTCCTTTTCAGTCTGCGTGGCAGCGTTCCTGAAATTCTTCCAGGCTACTCCTGCCTGAGTCCCCTCAGACACAACGCGAAAGGGAGAAAGCAACTCTGGAGTTTCTAACGATGGCAACACCCAATTATATGCTGGTGATGATTCTGCGGAACAAATTGGCGAGGCTTCGAAGCTGATCAGACTCTCTCGTGTGACTTTAGGTGTTGAGGTTCCTAGATAGAAATGATAATTCTTTTTAGGAAATGAGCGACTTGCGCCAAGAATTGGTGAGGAGAGTTTCCTCCTTTTCGCGTTGAAAAGCGGCTGCGCGCTAGATGCAAGGCGTCTAGCGCCGGAGAGCGTCTGGGCGCTAGTTGAAAGGAAATTTGTGCCAGTGAGCGGCTGTGCGCTTACTGATAGGCGACTCGCGCCAGTGAGCGTCTGAGCGCTGGAAATATTTTTACCTGTTGAAGGCGTTCCTGCGCCAGCTATCTTTGGGCTCAAGTCGAGACAGGGAAGAGATCGTCTAACGAAGGGTTCCTGCTGAACGACCCCAGGAGTTGGGAGCACCACTCCGGTTGAGCGTTTAACGCTCCGCTCTTCGTTAGCAGCGTGCTGAGTTTTGGGGCGCTTGGCGCCAATCAGCGACTTGGCGCTAGCTGCTGGGATGGTTGCCGGACGAATTCTTGGTTGCTTGGTTCGGGAGGGCGGCTGAGCGCCGACTGCAGGCGGATCGATCAGGATCACCTTCCTTTTACTCGCGTATCGTTGAAGAGGAAGCGGGCGAGTTCTCCGGCGTAGCGTCGCTTGCGCTATAGCCTCCTCCTCAGCGAGCCGGGTTGGTTGTCTCGATTTCCTCTCCGTCTTGAGGCCGGTAGGAGATCCGTCGTGGTCGACTGCTGCTGGATTTCTCTGCCTTTTGTGGAAATCAGTCCGTCTTTTATACCGAAAAATCCCGGTAACAACCCTTGGTTGCTTGGCGACTTTGGTTGCTAGGCGACTTTTCATCCCTTGAATCTCGCCCCCGATTATCGTTTTGAAATTCGCGCTGATTAATAACTTGAATGCCTCCGCGCTTCGTCAACTTGAAATTCTCTCGCGCGTATCGTAAATGTTAACCTGAGTTCCGCGCGTACCGACGGGGAGGATGTAACCCCGATGATCTCGTCTTCGCGTCGTGTGCCGTCGGAGAGGACGAAACCTTGATGGTCGCATTCTCGCAACGATTAGTTCGGCGAGGCTTTTAGATTGCTTGTGGAGCTGCCTCATTACCATCGACGGGAGAGACGAGAGAGAGCGACAAGGTTACTTCCTGGTGGCTAGCGGAGAGCCGCCACATTATATATGTAGAAATTGTATATTTTACATTTAAACATGTTCTGTCCTTTGTCTATTTCTCTAGTCAGTCTGCTTTCTTTAATCAATGTCTACAATTAGTCCAGTTTAATCTCAGTTTTTGTGTCTGTTTTTCAGAATTTAATTTCACTCATTAGTTGTCTCAGTCCTGATTTTTTATTCAATTCAGATTATATTACGGTTCAAATAGTATTTATTTGAATATATAGTGATGCCTACTTGAGAGAAATCTAATATATAGTATTGAGAAGCAGACAATCATTAAATATTGAATCAGTTTTTTAAAGTTAAGTCTACTTGCAAGTGTTCTGAATAAATGTAATCTTCGGATCAAGAGACACGGTAGTGTCTCGCGCCAAGTACGCGCGGAGCGAGACAGCCGTGGCTCTATATACGCGACGCGACGAGTTATATATATGTTGAGAGTACTCGAGATTTTGAGATCTCGATAACTAGTGAACGGATCAAGTTCTAACTAGGCTCAATGGAAAGCTTGGACCAAATTTATATAATGAAAGTATTTTTATTTTTCCCCTACGTGGCCTACGAAAAAATATATTGCGATGCAAAAGTCCAGACCTGAAAATTTTCATTTAAGAAACGTCCACGACGTCGTCGGACATATGACATATATATATATTAACTCGGCTGTTCGCCAACAGATGGCTCTGGATACCCCAGCGTTACTTTCACTACTTTCGACTGCAGATGGCTCTTGCTTGTCGATAAATAAATCGCGTTCGCGAGAGAGAGCGAGAGAGCGATATTGCCAGTCTCGAGCGTCTCCATGACAACGAAAGAGACAGCATGTTTATGTGCAGTGACGTGACTGACGTGTACGTTAGTTGGTGCGCGAGGCTGCGTTTACATTTATCGTAATGTTAAGTTTCTTACGACGATATGAGTTGACTCAACTTGAACTCGGAAGATTGTGACACTTGTCTAGCGTTACAACAGTATAACCTAACATATCAGCCTTCTCGACGTGCGAAGAAAAGTGTGTTTATAGTTAGATATATTAACATAGATATATTGTTTACGACAGCTTCTTTGCTTACGATCACGATCGCAGCGTTACGATGGATCGTAAGCTCATTACGACGATCGTAACGTTCGTCATGACAGTTATCGTATGAATTATTAAGGTGCGTCTACATCTATCGTAACGCTGCGATCGTGGTCGTAAGCAAAGAAGCTTTCGTAAACAATATCGTGGGTGAGATGTTACGAGACGGGCTCGGCGTCCGACGAGCCAAATTTCGGGACTATTCGGGAGTGTGTGTGTGGTGAAAAACGTTTGAGTCCGGCTCGCGAATCAAACGTACGCATGTTATGGGCTTTAGACGTCCGCGTCGCGTCGTCGAGATTAGATCAACGGGATCAACGTTTATAGAATCGAGACTATTCGGGAGTGTGTGTGTGTGTGTGGTGAAAAACGTTCGAGTCCGGTTCGCGAATCAAGCTCGCCAAGTCGGACTCGCGAATCAAACTCGTACATGTTATGGGCCGCTTTAGACGTCCGCGTCGTCGAGATGTATGTAAACATAACCATAAAGCGGCCTATACACGTCGCGAGTCCGGCTCGGCTCGGTTTCTGCTCGTTCGTGGGTGAGATGTTACGAAACGGGCTCGGCGTCCGACGAGCCAAATTTCGGGACTATTGGGGAAGTGTGTGTGTGGTGAAAAACTTTTGAGTCCGGCTCGCGAATAAAACTCGTACATGTATGGGCCGCTTTAGACGTCCGCGTCGTCGAGAAATATTCCGTCCGCGTCGTCGCGTCCGAACACTCTGAACGAAGTGCAGTGCTCAGTGCTGGAGTGACAGAGTTCGCGCCTTGCGGATGGCTGGTTCCTGGGATACACCCTGTGCGAGGGTCGCGAGGTTATATCTATCGTACATATTGCTCTTTCTCGCGGTCACGCTCGCGTTCCCCGCTCGCGTTCTCTCTCTCTCTCTCTCTCTCTTTCTCTCTCTCTCTCTCTCTTTCTCTCTCTCTCTCTCTCTTTTTCTCTAATAATGACTATCAAATATATCTGATAAAATTGAATCTAAATATTTTTTGTATTATAACACAAAAATTATATCTGACAGTGACATCCTTAATTAAATGTGCAGTGTAGTTTGTATTATAAATTATTAATTGCCTTATTTTTTTAACAAACTTTACTATACATATATTATCTACTATGACATTCTGCCAATAGCATCGTACATGCCAAATTCTGTATCAAATCTGTTTTTCTTTCGACAAAATTTATTTATAGCAAACACTGCATAATGTGCTCTCGACAAATTTGACTTTGCCTAATATATTCATACTTTGTGTCTTAATTTTTTAAATGATTTATAAATTTATACAAACTACACTGCACAGTTAAGGATGTCAAACTCTCACATATAATTCTTGTAAGTTATAATACAAAAAATATTTACATTTGATTTTATCAGACATAAATGTCGATGTCGATAGACATTACGGCGTTTGATGTATCTATAACAAAAAGGGGTGATATCCGTACAAAATTACCTTTCACAAAAAGGTAAAAAAAAAAGACGCCAAGCACGCGTGGTGTACCTTGAAAAAATCGAAGTAGTTATCTTTGTACCTCGAAAAAATCCAAGTAATATCTTTACCTTAAAAAAACTAAAGTAATATATTTACCTTGAAAAAATCGAAGTAGTTATCTTTGTAGCTCGAAAAAATCCAAGTAATATCTTTACCTTAAAAAAACCAAAGTAATATATTTACCTTGAAAAAATCGAAGTAATATATTTATTACAAAAAAAAGAAATGATATCTTTAAATTATGCGCCAATTAAATATATATTATATTGAAAAATAACTATTGTTCTTTTAAAAAATTTATTCCCATTAAAGTGAAAAAATTAATATAAAATGTGAAAAATTTTAGTGAAAAAAACTTGGCGCTGCAAAATTTTAAAATATTTGAAAGCAATAGATAACTAATTTAAAATATTAAATTAATAATTACAATGTGAATGTAAAGATTTTCACACATTAATTTAAAGTACTTTTTTCATTTATAGAAATTGTTTCATTAATATATATTATTATGTTTAGCAGCGCCAAGTTTTTTTCACTAAAATTTTTCACATTTTATATTAATTTTTTCACTTTAATGGGAATAAATTTTTTAAAAGAACAATAGTTATTTTTCAATATAATATATATTTAATTGGCGCATAATTTAAAGATATCATTTCTTTTTTTTGTAATAAATATATTACTTCGATTTTTTCAAGGTAAATATATTACTTTGGTTTTTTTAAGGTAAAGATATTACTTGGATTTTTTCGAGCTACAAAGATAACTACTTCGATTTTTTCAAGGTAAATATATTACTTTAGTTTTTTTAAGGTAAAGATATTACTTGGATTTTTTCGAGGTACAAAGATAACTACTTCGATTTTTTCAAGGTACACCACGCGTGCTTGGCGTCTTTTTTTTTTACCTTTTTGTGAAAGGTAATTTTGTACGGTCAAGAAATACCTATGGAACACTGATGTGGATATTGCGTGACGTGAAATAATCGTGAAATAGAAACTAATTTCTAAAGATACACTAAAAGATACTCATCACAAGTATTTAAGCGGTAATTTGCTTCAGATAATTTTTCTTTATCGATACGTTGCTATAAATGTAGAAGAAATTAAAAGTATTTTGATTTTTTCTACATTTTTATTATTATTATATCCTACTGTACTTATGCGACATTATTTAAAGTGCACCTGTTTGCGATCATTTAGTAAAATTATACTATTACACGTTCTATCTTATAGAAATAAAAATAGCGGAAGAGTAAGGCAAAAAGAGAATTCTAGTCTAGGAGAAAATAAGTTGATTTGGAATAGGAATTCTTAGAATGGACGGTATCAACTGTATATTATGCAAAAAGTGACGAAAAAAGACACAATTTTATTGACAGAATACAATACATTCTTAAACTGATGAGTTTTATTATAAAATCGGACTAATATTGAAAATATCTATCGACTCTTAATAGTTCACGCAAAAGTGCATCTTTTCAATATGATAAAATAGTTTTCTCATACAAATAGGATGAAATCTCTCCTACAAACTAGCTCTGTGCACAAGTATCTAACAGATTCATGTACATAAAATGCGAACAATTTTTCCGCTTAAGGCTCCTGCCTACTCGCCTCTTCTATCCTTGTTTAATGACGTCAGAAGCGAGAAATCGCATGTCAAAAATTCTTTTGGTTTTACGTTGATTTTACAAATGTACCGAATTAATTACAATCACGTTTTATGAAAATATATCTTTTTATTTCAATGTAAAACTGCAAGAATTTTTAGCATGCGATTTCTCGCTTGTGACGTCATTAAACAAGGATGAAAGTGGCAAGTGAATAGGAGTCTTAAACCTTTTCGACATTTTTTGATGCTCTCTTATCGAAGACAACTTACTCTAACTTAACGTTCGGTTAAAAATAGTTTGCTGCTGTCACTGTTACGAAAAATAATAATTACGAGTACATTTGTACGGTTATATAAATAAATGATACAAAGTTGAATACAAAATCTCATTTTATTAGCTCATAATACATAAAAGAATAGTTTTAATTGCTATATTTATCATTTCTGCTTTGTTCTCCTTTTCTTCAAAGTGAATATTAAATGAATCTTGTATTATACATTTTGTATTACAAATAAAATGTTTGAAATATTTGTCGTCCAACGTGTCCACCATCGCGAGATGATCCACGGCCCCATCCACGGCCACGTCCACGTCCACGTCCACGTCCACGTCCACGTCCACGTCCACGTCCACGTCCACGTCCACGTCCACGTCCACGGCCATTCGAGTATTTGCTTTTCTGCCATCTTCTTGCTGAGACAGAAAGAAAAAATTATTTTACAAAAATATAAATATTAATTATTATTTAATAGAA
Source organism: Harpagoxenus sublaevis (assembly GCA_030770355.1). NCBI lineage: Eukaryota > Metazoa > Arthropoda > Insecta > Hymenoptera > Formicidae > Harpagoxenus > Harpagoxenus sublaevis. Next base: position 9,538 of record JASTWR010002430.1, read on the forward strand.
AGTATGAAATGATTAATGTATTGTAACATATCGCTCAATTGCTACAACAATGTAAGTTAAAAAGAAATTTCTTTTTGACAAAAGAATGGTGAGAACATAAATAACACAATGACAGCTAATATACAGCTAGGTACTTTTATTCCTCTATAAATATAATTATTTATTGTAACAAATGAACGATATGCTTCAATGGTTATTTTTGTACTTACGTTTCGTGGTGGAAGCCGTGTAAACTGATGAAGCCGAGGAAGCTGCTGAAGCAGCCGGAACCGGCAAAGCCTCTGGAGCTACTTGTGCCGCTGCTGGTGCCGCTGCTGGTGTCGCTGCTGGAGCCGCTGCTGGAGCCGCTGCTGGAGCCGCTGCTGGAGCCGCTGCTGGTGCCGATGCTGGTTGTTGTGGCGGCGGCGCCGTTGTTTTTAGAGCGGCAACTTGCTGCTGCAACTCGAACACTTGAGCTTTGAGGTCAGCGGCCTCCATGACATCAGGTTCATCGTCCATCTATAACAGAGAAATAAAGGACATGTTAATTATTATATTTTTTATTAAGAGACACACACACACACGGTCTCGTGTCATCAAATATTACCAGGTAGCAAAAGTCGTCCTGAAGTCATCCTCGATACATCTAGGATGTACCTTGATGTATTTTCAGGATGACCTGAGTACATCTGCAGTGCTATCTGGATAACTATTTAATCGATCAATTTCTAAAAATTACGTAAATGCACTTACATTTTCGGCCATTTCTTGTTCATTGAAATTGGATTTACTGGATCGGTGGCGGGTGATCATTGCGGTGCGGTCCGATCTTCTTCTTCTTGGTTGTTCGCTGAGGCTACTGCCTCCCTACGGAGACAATACGGCCCGTATATCAAAAGTGGAACGGAAAGACAAATTTATTACGAAACACAACTCAATGAAACTTGTAACTGAAGGGCAACGCAGTGTCTCTCCTCTTCTTGGTGTAGTGGCGCCCATGGCGCCGGCACCCTACCGACCGATTTCAGCGCTATCAGCGCCCTCAATGGCTCCGATCAGTACTACAACCGCTCACTGAGCGCTCAGTGAGCGGTTGTAGTACTGAACGGAACCATTGAGGGCGCTGATAGCGGTGTTGTTAAGGCTGAAATCCCATGGTGCGGAATGGAAGTGCGGAACAGAGAATGCGTCATCGACACAGCCAATCAGAGAGTATACATGATCAAATACTAGGGATGACGCAAATCTTTAACGGGTAAATCTTAAGGAGAGCTCACTCCTCACCGATTTCACTGAATTTAGGCCTAATCGACGCGTTTTTTGCACAAAACGACCGAATCTGGCAGGAAAAAGTGTCGCTCTGCCCCGCGATGCGAGATATTAACTGTTCAAGTTGACGACTATCAGGTTATGAAACCTGTCATACCGACGCGATGTAGCGACCACGAGCATGCCCCACGGCCACATGCGCATGCTCAGTGGCCGCGCGCGCATGCAAAAGTGCGCGAATTTGAAACGTATGCAATTATGCATACTTATAATGCATAAATCTAAATATGTACTTTTCATATATCAACTATTCTCTGCTTTAACAAATTATTACCAATAATTTGTTAAAGCAGAGAATAGTTGGTATATGAAAAGTACATATTTATATGTACTTATTCATCGTACATATTTATATGTATGTACGATGAATAATTGATATATAAATAAATATGTACTTTACATATACCAACTATTCTCTGCTTTAACAATTATTTCTGTTTCGTTAAGTTCGACGCTTAATATCTGTAGCAGAAATAATTGTTAAAGCAGAGAATAGTTGATATATAAAAGTATATTTATATTTATGCATTATAATTATGCATACGTTCAAAATTCGCACACTTTTGCATGCGCGCCGCGGCACTGAGCATGCGCATGGGGCCGTGGGGCATGCTCGTGGTCGCTACATCGCGTCGGTATGACAGGTTTCATAACCTGATAGTCGTCAACTTGAACAGTTAATATCTCGCATCGCGGGGCAGAGCGACACTTTTTCCTGCCAAATTCGGTCGTTTTGTGCAAAAACGCGTCGATTAGGCCTAAATTCAGTGAAATCGGTGAGGAGTGAGCTCTCCTTAAGATTTACCCGTTAAAGATTTGCGTCATCCCTAGTATTTGATCATGTATACTCTCTGATTGGCTGTGTCGATGACGCATTCTCTGTTCCGCACTTCCATTCCGCACCATGGGATTTCAGCCTTAACAACACCGCTATCAGCGCCCTCAATGGTTCCGTTCAGTACTACAAACCGCTCACTGAGCGCTCAGTGAGCGGTTGTAGTACTGATCGGAGCCATTGAGGGCGCTGATAGCGCTGAAATCGGTCGGTAGGGTGCCGGCGCCATGGGCGCCACTACACCAAGAAGAGGAGAGACACTGCGTTGCCCTTCAGTTACAAGTTTCATTGAGTTGTGTTTCGTAATAAATTTGTCTTTCCGTTCCACTTTTGATATACGGGCCGTATTGTCTCCGTAGGGAGGCAGTAGCCTCAGCGAACAACCAAGAAGAAGAAGATCGGACCGCACCGCAATGATCACCCGCCACCGATCCAGTAAATCCAATTCAATGAACAAGAAATGGCCGAAAATGTAAGTACATTTACGTAATTTTTAGAAATTGATCGATTAAATAGTTATCCAGATAGCACTGCAGATGTACTCAGGTCATCCTGAAAATACATCAAGGTACATCCTAGATGTATCGAGGATGACTTCAGGATGACTTTTGCTACCTGGTAATATTTGATGACACGAGACCGTGTGTGTGTGTGTGTGTCTCTTAATAAAAAATATAATAATTAACATGTCCTTTATTTCTCTGTTATAGATGGACGATGAACCTGATGTCATGGAGGCCGCTGACCTCAAAGCTCAAGTGTTCAAGTTGCAGCAGCAAGTTGCCGCTCTAAAAAACAACGGCGCCGCCGCCACAACAACCAGCATCGGCACCAGCAGCGGCTCCAGCAGCGGCTCCAGCAGCGGCTCCAGCAGCGGCTCCAGCAGCGACACCAAGCAGCGGCACCAGCAGCGGCACAAGTAGCTCCAGAGGCTTGCCGGTTCCGGCTGCTTCAGCAGCTTTCTCGGCTTCATCAGTTTACACGGCTTCCACCACGAGGCGTAAGTACAAAAATAACCATTGAAGCATATCGTTCATTTGTTACAATAAATAATTATATTTATAGAGGAATAAAAGTACCTAGCTGTATATTAGCTGTCATTGTGTTATTTATGTTCTCACCATTCTTTTGTCAAAAAGAAATTTCTTTTTAACTTACATTGTTGTAGCAATTGAGCGATATGTTACAATACATTAATCATTTCATACTTTCTATTAAATAATAATTAATATTTATATTTTTGTAAAATAATTTTTTTCTTTCTGTCTCAGCAAGAAGATGGCAGAAAAAGCAAATACTCGAATGGCCGTGGACGTGGGACGTGGACGTGGACGTGGACGTGGACGTGGACGTGGCCGTGGATGGGGCCGTGGATCATCTCGCGATGGTGGACACGTTGGACGACAAATATTTCAAACATTTTATTTGTAATACAAAATGTATAATACAAGATTCATTTAATATTCACTTTGAAGAAAAGGAGAACAAAGCAGAAATGATAAATATTGCAATTAAAACTATTCTTTTATGTATTATGAGCTAATAAAATGAGATTTTGTATTCAACTTTGTATCATTTATTTATATAACCGTACAAATGTACTCGTAATTATTATTTTTCGTAACAGTGACAGCAGCAAACTATTTTAATCGAACGTTAAGTTAGAGTAAGTTGTCTTCGATAAGAGAGCATCAAAAAAATGTCGAAAAGATTTAAGACTCCTATTCACTTGCCACTTTTCATCCTTGTTTAATGACGTCACAAGCGAGAAATCGCATGCTAAAAATTCTTGCAGTTTTACATTGAAATAAAAAGATATATTTTCATAAAACGTGATTGTAATTGATTCGGTAATTTGTAAAATCAACGTAAAACCAAAAGAATTTTTGACATGCGATTTCTCGCTTCTGACGTCATTAAACAAGGATAGAAGAGGCGAGTAGGCAGGAGCCTTAAGCGGAAAAATTGTTCGCATTTTTATGTACATGAATCTGTTAGATACTTGTGCACAGAGCTAGTTTGTAGGAGAGATTTCATCCTATTTGTATGAGAAAACTATTTTATCATATTGAAAAGATGCACTTTTGCGTGAACTATTAAGAGTCGATAGATATTTTCAATATTAGTCCGATTTTATAATAAAACTCATCAGTTTTAAGAATGTATTGTATTCTGTCAATAAAATTGTGTCTTTTTTTGTCACTTTTTGCATAATATACAGTTGATACCGTCCATTCTAAGAATTCCTATTCCAAATCAACTTATTTTCCCTAGACTAGAATTCTCTTTTTGCCTTACTCTTCCGCTATTTTTATTTCCTATAAGATAGAACGTGTAATAGTATAATTTTACTAAATGATCGCAAACAGGTGCACTTTAAATAATGTCGCATAAGTACAGTAGGATATAATAATAATAAAAATGTAGAAAAAATCAAAATACTTTTAATTTCTTCTACATTTATAGCAACGTATCGATAAGAAAAATTATCTGAAGCAAATTACCGCTTAAATACTTGTGATGAGTATCTTTTAGTGTATCTTTAGAAATTAGTTTCTATTTCACGATTATTTCACGTCACGCAATATCCACATCAGTGTTCCATAGGTATTTCTTGATCCGAAGATTACATTTATTCAGAACACTTGCAAGTAGACTTAACTTAAAAACTGATTCAATATTTAATGATTGTCTGCTTCTCAATACTATATATTAGATTTCTCTCAAGTAGGCATCACTATATATTCAAATAAATACTATTTGAACCGTAATATAATCTGAATTGAATAAAAAATCAGGACTGAGACAACTAATGAGTGAAATTAAATTCTGAAAAACAGACACAAAAACTGAGATTAAACTGGACTAATTGTAAGACATTGATTAAAGAAAGCAGACTGACTAGAGAAATAGACAAAGGACAGAACATGTTTTAAATGTAAAATATACAATTTCTACATATATATCAATTGAGTAATGTACAATTTGTTTTCTTATTTTGTACTAATTTCTATAATTATAACTTGCTTTTTGGTTGCAGCATATCCAAGATTAATAGCATAAAGTACGTTATGATACAATCAGCACTCGCTCTTCTCATAGATAGCAATATCTTATTGAGTACATTCTCTAAGTTGATCGCGCCGTTCTATGCACCGTGATACAACATAGCGTATTCTCCCGACACTTGATACACAAATAGAAGATATTCTGGATGCGCATCCTTCGTATATCGCACCACGTCCAAATGAGGCAATCCCGGCTTCACCATTAGCATATCCGCTCCTTCATTCACATCTCTTGCCTTTGGAAGAATAAATATTACATATATTACACATTATATAAATTGAAGAATATCAATTCCATCTGATTTCATAACGCAGAGCGCAAGACATAGTTAAGATCCACCAATACAATTTGAATATAGCTTTACAGAATGAGATATTATATGTCTACAAACTCTCATTCAATATCCTTCAATGATTACATACAGAAATATTACACAAATGTTACAATAAATGGAATGAATAAAACTTACAGCAGCTCTGGCTGCCAATCCTCGTTACTACCAGGAGGCAACTGGTAGCATTTGCGATCGCCAAACTTCGGTGCAGATTGCGACGCGTCCCGGAAAGACCCGTAAAGTCCTGATGCAAACTTTACAGCGTATGACAAGACTGCTACTTTATTTGAAAACCCAGCAACACCTAGACCATGCTTTTTCGCACTTATCCTACCATCCATCATGTCAGATAGTGCAACAATTTTCGCGCCTGTAATGCATCATAAACGTTTACGAAACAAATATTACGTAATTATACCTCAGGAATAATTTTCAGAAACGTATAATTCCGTACCAGCTTTTGCATACGATACAGCAACTTCAGCAATCCGTTTAGCACCTTCAGCAATCCGTTGAATACTGCTTGAGTTATTTATACTACCATTATTGCTGATAATACCACAGTGTTCATGATAGCGATATACACCAGGCATGCTGTTAATTGGATCTTTAGCATTTTCTTCATCCTTACAACCATACATGTAAAAAAAAATTAAAATAATACAAATATAATGAAAATACCATAAAAATGATATAAAAGTTTTATTATTATTATATAAATTATGTTTATGTTTTACCTTTTCCATAGTTTCAGTATTTCCCTCTCTTTTTGCTTTGGCGAATGTCGTTGTAGCTAGTTTTAATATAGATAGATATTCTGCAGCTTACCATCTAATTCAATGCCTGTAAATTCGATATCCTCTATATCATCAACATAACTGTAACTGAGTACGACAACGCACAAAAGTAATCAAAGTAAAGGTCTGTAATAAAAACAAATACATGTAAGCTACAACTTTCAGATTGTTGCATTAATATCTTTAATTAATATTAATATCCCAGATAATGTCTAAAAGACGTCGTAAAGACATCTTGAAGATATCTTTTTTTAGACATACGTGTCTAAAAGGTATCTTAAAGACATCTTTACAATATATATCTTTTAGACATGCGTGCTGTATATTGTCTTTAATCTCGCGTCGTATGATGATTAATGTAAAACTGCGTAACAATGTAATATAATTTCATATATGTATATGTATACGATCGACAATCGTGCTTTTTTTGGAACAACTTTCTTTACTTACTTAAAGTGCGTCTACATCTATCGTAACGCTGCGATCGTGGTCGTAAGCAACGAAGGTCTCGTAAAGAATATATATATCTTTGTTAATATATTTATAAACATACTCAGCTTTGCGTAGTGGCGATATCGTAACACTTCTTCGCGCGTCGAAAAGACTGACAGATTAGGTTACTGTTGTAATCGCTATACATAGATTGATAGCGTTGTGAGCGCTATCGAACTTGGATCCAACCAATCACATTTAATTGCTACTTAGCCGCTCATCTATGGTTTATGTATTATACATAATTTCTTATTGTTCATGGTAATCTCATGATTATTTCGTTTATGGTGGTACACTCTTGTCAGGAAGCGATTTGCGTCAGTGAAGTGACATAATAAGAAGGAAAGAAGTAATAAACGTATATTTTGATAGCATTTGGTAAGATATATTAACAATAATTTACAAGTGGAGTATTTGCTGTTTCTTTTAGCTTATAGATTTGTGTTTATAATAGGTTACAGAGATTTCTCGTATCGCGGGCATCAGCCGTGGGTGTGCAATTCTGTGTTTGTGTGCCTTGAGGTATGTTTCACATTAAATTGTATATAACAATCAATATAAAGGAAATAATTTGCTGTTTCTTTAGCTTATATATTTGTGTTTATAATAGGTTAGAGAGATTTCTTGTATCGCGGGCATCAGCCGTGGGTGTGCAATTCTGTGTTTGTGTGCCTTGAGGTATGTTACACATTTACATTAAATTGTATATAACAATCAATATAAAGAAATGGCCACATACGGTCCAAGCTTGGATCTAAGGCAGCTCAATATTAGTTTCTATATATATATATATATATATATATATATATATATATATATATATTGGGTGTATATAGTAATATTGAGATACAGTATATATATATATATATATATATATATATCAGGTGTACCAGACCTCACGTATAACCCGTTAATGGCAGATTCCTGAGATTATTTGGAGGCAAAAATCGTAATGCCAAAATGTCGAGGCTGCTACAGTATTTCAACGGGAAAGGTTTATACTTGACCAATCTGCTTGTCTAAATTTCGCGCGCTCAGGGATGTCGCATATCGAAACGGCTCTTCCACACTTTACTCAACGCGATAGAAATATTTGAAATTATTATTTATTTTTTTTTTGTGCACTATTCTCAAGACTGACTTTCTAAAGTGTCGTACAAAAACAGGATACATGTCGAACTACAATGTATTCATGTAAAGCGTGCCGCGGACAAATGACATTTAATTTTCATAATCGGTACAAAGTATGATGTGCTGCATACAATGTCGATTATAGGAAAAAAGAAATTAATGAGAAAAGAAATACTAACATGTTTGGAAATAATTTAAAAAATTGTTTTATTAATTTTTTTAAAGGAGTACAACGTTTTCCAAAATGTAAACAAATAAATTATAATGTAGTTTTGCGATTGCTGTATCGCGTGCGAGAAACAGACTTTCTAGAGCCCAACAGACAAATTAATTTTTTTGTTGAGTAAAGTGTGGAAGAGCCGTTTCGATATGCGGTATCTCTGAGCGTGCGAAATTTAGACAAGCAGATTGGTCAACTATAAACCTTTCCCGTTGAAATACTGTAGCAGCCTTGACATTTTGGCATTAGGATTTTTGTCTCCAAATAATATCAGGAATCTGCCATTAACGGGTTATACGTGAGGTCTGGTACACCCTGTATATATATATAGGTATATATAATTAAATACGCGTATTCTCCAACATATTAAACTGCGTGCCAATTACTTTCGGACTTAAAACACAGCTATTATTGGAATATTAGACATTCCCTCTCCCTTCCCTAATTAAATCAATATCGATTTAATATTAAAATCACTGTAAATAATTTATTGCGAAAAATATTACCCAATGCAGTTTTCGAAAAACAAATACATTTGTAATAAACGATATTCAACATTTTTATTTGCGAGTGAAATAGAACATATATTTCATTGAATAATAAATATTCTCGATATTATTTTACTTTTAATCAAAAATGTTAAATATAATTCTTTATTTATTACAGATGTATTTGTCTTTCAGAAGCTGCATTACAGGATATTCTAAGCTTTGTGTGACAACAGTAATGATAGTCTTCTCAGATCATTTCGTGATAAAATTTTTATATTAAGAAGAGCTATATTACAATAATGTGAGATATGTAGAATTATTTACAAGTTATAGCCTCGACAGCTTCATATAGAGAATTTTCATGTCAATAGTTTATTAACATTTAACTTATAAAAGATCTCAGAGATTAAGATAAAAATTTATATGAAGAAAGTATCAATCAATCTTATTCTCTCAATTCCATTTTAGACATTCATATTTATATAATAACATTTTATCATAAAATGATCTCACGCGACACTATTATTGCAACTGTTACACACAAAGCTAACATCCTTTTTAACAATGTAGATTCCAAAAAAATACATCTGTATAAACTTGTGTGGGTAATAAATAAATCATATTTTACATTTAAATATGTCAATGATTATAAAGATGTTTTAAATATTGCGTGACAGTAACATTACAAATTCTTGTTAGATTAGTTCTCTCGCTTGACTCGTTTCGTGCCAAGAGAGTAACTGTCAGCGCAAAACGTGTTTTGACAGATCAAATATCTTGATATCACAGTTCTAGAGAAAAATGTTTTATACAAAAGTTGTATGGTTTCAAGGGGACAGGTAGACTTGACTGACCTTGAGTGACTTCTTCAAGGCAAGGTCAATGTATTAGATGTTTTATTAAATGGAACCATCCGTCTTTTATTACATATTCTTTTATTACATATAATAAAGCTCTCTTCATTAAGATTTTATGACATATTTGAAATTTTGTCATAATATTTTTAATATAAAATATGATTTTACTTTGATACTTTTATACGTACAATTATGAAGGGAATCGATTGTTGTAAAAAACCAAAAAAATTATTTTACAAAAATTGATTG
>JASTWR010002431.1:0-19311 GCA_030770355.1 Harpagoxenus sublaevis
TCTCCGCATTGCACGATATCGCGGGTAACGCATCGTCAGTTTTTTTTATAATGCGAGTTGTAACCTCTTATCTTTGATGTACATCGCGACTTCGATGACCGAACTTATCACACTTAAAACATTTTCCGAAAAACTTACGCGGTTTATATTCATTAGGCTTGCCTTTCTTTGAGAGTTCCGCGCTTCGGTTAGCTTTATCTTTAGTGACTAACGCGCTATTGTTTGCATCTTCATGTGTTGCTTTGTCGCTCTGCCTGCCGCGCCTCTTCTTCTATAAGTTTCGATTTAAGTGCGTCGATACACGGTATTTCATCACGAGATTCTATCGCGATACAGAAACTTTCATATTCTGTGGGTAATGACCCGAGCAGCATTATCGACAGTAAATCCGGCGGAATGGTAATTCCGGCTTCTTCCAATTGTTCGGCTTTCGATGTGAATTCACTTACGTACTTTGACATAGCGACGCCCGGTTCCTTTTTCATTCGGTATAGCTGCTTGTACAGCGTTGCTCGCCTTACCGGTTCTCTTGACTCGTAGATCTTCGTCAGTTGATCCCATGCTTCTTTCGCCGTTCTCGCTTTCTTAATATTGCTGAGTTGGCTCTTCGACACGCTTAATACAATTAATGCGAGCGCTTTCTCGTCTTTTGCTGACCACTCGAGATCGGTTGCTCTCCTTCTTCACTTTGGTGCGCTAACGTATCCCCACAGCTCGTTGTATATCAGGACACTTTTATTTGCAGCTTCCATGAGTTGAAGTGTCTTCGGTCAGCTTTTTCTAGATGTTCAGTGTGCTTGTGGCGGCCATTGTTCTTTGCAATCACGTTTCGTTAAGATCACTGTAAGACTCAGGGCACGCGGCCTGGGCCCATAACCTGTGAGCGGTTTAATAAGTTTGGTACAACGTACCAACGCACTGGATTGCAAATGAACAAAGAAACTTTATTATAATTATCAATGTAATTAGATTTACATTGCTCAATCGCGCACAAACTTACAATTGGCATGTGCCGTACTTGCGAGCCTTGTGAGGGACTGACTACGAAACGCAAAGAGGGATGGAACCGTAGACATGAAAAGGGGGAGAAAAGAAATAATACCGCATTTCAATGCCATCTCTGATCCTAAGCTCCAAATAATGACGTTCGCATACGATGCATACGATCCATTTTCTAACATCTTAAAATGTTAAAAAAGAAGGAGCAGGTAGGAAAGCTTCATTTTACCCGACGTATCAGGCATGATGTTCAAAGTATATATAATGAAATAAATTTTTGTATGTAACAATGCAAACAATCACAGAGTGCTTTAAGTACTACAAAGGCTAAGGCTAGTTCATGTTTTGATAATTTTAATATTAATTCTCAAGATGTAAAAGATGATGCAAAATTTGCTTTACATAAAGATAATGATAATATACCTTCTCTAAATTTAAATAATATACTCGATGACGATAGTCATACAGCTAATAGCATACTTGATATATCCGAAGAATGATCTGATTTAATAATTCTGAATTTGCAGCAAATGATTTTGAGTCAGAAAGCTCACACACATATGTTTTTATTTTAAAGCAACTTTAGCAGAATAGTGTACAAAATTTAAAATTTCCCATACCGCTATCAATAGTCTTTTGCATATCCTGGCTCCATTACACCCCGAATTGCCAGTAAATACTAAGACCTTATTGAAAACACTTAAATCTATAGTTGTTAAACAATTAGATAATGGTGAATATTGTCACCTTGGTATAAAGTCTGGGTTAGAAAATATTTTTTCAGTAAAATGTTTAAATGACACAATTGATTTAAGTTTTAGTTTTGATAACGTGTTTTTATTTTCTAGTAATAATATACAAATATGGCCAATCTCACATGTTTAGTAAAAAATATTAAAAGTAAACCATTCATTGTAGGTATATTTTGTAGAAATGCTAAACCCAAACCTCTTGATAAATATTTAGATGATTTATGAACAAACTTTCAGATTATTACAAAATGGATTTAATTATAACAATAGAAGATATCTTATTAAAATTCACAGTATAATATGTGATGCACCTGCAAGAGCATACATAAATGCACTAAATCTCACGGAGGATACCACGCGTGTGATAAATGCACAGAAAAAGCGAATTTCATGGTCGAGTAATATATCCTAGTACAAATGCAAAACTTCGGACAGATACATCATTTCTTTTGCAAGAAGATGAAGAACATCACATAGGTAATTCTCCATATTAAAGTTAGATATTGGAATGGTCTCTACTTTTCCAATAGATTACATGCATAATGTAAATTTGGGTGTAATGAGAAAAATGTTATGTCTGTGGATTGGTATCACAAGAAATACTAATATGAGAGTAAGATTGAAAAGTCGTCTCATTAACAGGATGTCGGATCACTTAATTTCGTTAAAACCATTTGTACCTGTTGAATTAAATAGAAAACCTCGTAGTTTAAACGAATTGCTACGATGGAAAGCTAACGAGTTGAGAACTTTCTTAGTGTATTTGGGTCCACTTATTTTAAAAGATGTAGGGGAGACCGGGGCTAAACAGTCTACGGGGTAAAAGTGTCAAATCAAATATCTCGGAACCTGTATATTGTGCGAACTCGCTATTAACATTGTAAACGCTGCTTATGGTACCTATGTGACCAACGGAGTTTCGGCAGGTTACCTGCCGTGTTATAATTTTTACGAGGGCAAACGTGTTTTCGGAAGGTGAAAGTGAAATTTTCTGCGCGTGAAAATTTTGTAATATCTGCAATAATATTTGCTCTCCAAATCTCGAGGTACGTGATTATAAGAGTAATGCATGCTGAACACGAATCCAGTGTAGTTTTTTCATTATCGTTGATGTCTAATATTTCGTGGGCGATCAAACCTGAAACTTGTGTTTGGGGCAAATCGGTCAGTAAGCACCCGGGGAAAATGCGGCAGTCTCGTCACCGTGGCGCGCCGGGCGCACGACTTCAGCTCACGGCCAATTCAGGTTAGGTTGTAACCGGGCACGTATGGTCACGCGTGACACAACTCATTCGTTAGACTACCGAAAAATATTCAAAGTTCGCGTAGCACGGTCGCCACTCGATTTTATCCTCTAAATCGAGAAAGGTAAGTATACTACTAACCGTATCCGCCTACTAATTCTCTCCTTTTTCTGTCTCAGGTGTTCCGGAGTGCTGCTGGCCGCTCTGCGTCTCGTCTCACGAATGGACCTCCTTCGTAGAAGCCGCTTACTACCAACGATGCTCTGGACCACTGGATCGTCACGGATGAAGCACCCACAGGATCGTCGCAGAATCTCAGGTAAGTATCGTATACTATTTGCTTATAGCGTAAGCAATGTGCATTTACTCGCACTTAATTTCCGCAGGAATGGTGATTATGCGTGAATCTCCCGCTTGGAAGGTGACTCAGGATGGGTCACTGGATATCGTCGAATGATCTCAGACACTCAGGATATCTCTTTGTGTAACAATGTATTTATTCATTTAATCTCGAATAAACAGTTATTCAGTTCGATTCACAATGATTTACAGTCACTCTTGGTGTATCACTGTTATCGCATATCACGGTTCGTGTGTCGCGTGTAAAATTGACAATTTTCGAATAAATACGAATCTCGTTCCGCAACATGGGTATCACCGGTCGTTATGAGAATATGACGTATTCTCCCGAATGATTGTCCTTTGTTTCGTACACGGATGTGAAAGTTCGCAATATTTACAGGTGTCGCACGCACTATCACCGATACGTGATATTTCCGGATATCGCTCCGTACGCGGGTCTCGTCGGTTGTACTGAGAAATATGTTGTCGCTGTGACTTCTCCCGGCGGACTGATCCGGTCGTTATGCGTATATCGCACTATTCTCACTTTTCGCGAAACTTTATTGTATTCGCGTTATTTCGGATATCGCTCCGTACGCGGGTCTTCCCGGTTGTATAGAGAACTTCGATTACGTGTCAAACTGTGTTAGCTGTACGAGCTCTCCCGGCGGACTGACTTGGAACGCTCGGTCGCGATGGAGCACATCCCCAGTTGCGTATATAACCGGCGAGCGACAGTTGCAGACTGAGGTGTAACTGCGGCAAGAAACCCGCTAGAACGCTCGCTCGATCTGTAAACACGAGACACCATAACCGAATGGCGCCGTGATTCTTTCTACGAAGAGTCAAATATCGTAGTTTAGGACGAGCATATCGGTTCATCTTTCACGCTTGTAAACAAATCGCGTCTCGCACTACAGAAGCGAGCGAGCGCCGATGTTCAGGCGAACGTTGCGTATATCGCTCGAGTGGAAAATAAAGTCGTACGTCGTGACCTGAAGAAAGGTTTTATTTTTCTGTTACATATATATTCATGCGAAGTGGATGGGAAAGGAGATATAAAATAAAACATTGTAATGTACATATATGTTATACATTTATTTATTTATTTTTATAAGTTGTATAAAAAGATTCCACTTCTTTCTCGTGTTTCGACCACCAGTTAAATATTTTAAATACGTTTTGCAACGCGCAGTTCTTCGTATGTTTTCCGCATCGCACAGTATTAGCGGCATCCATATTGTTCAAAGAGTCGATGTCTTCGTAATCAGCATCCAGAGTCTCGATGATCATTTTCTTTCTCGCAAAATTTTCGAGCAGATCCACCAGCCATTTGCGTTTCTAGATTCCCTTGACGTACACGAGAGTCGGCGGCGTTTCGTCGTCATTATCATCATCCTCTTCCATACCAAGCACGGCCGATGTAATTAGATGTTTCACCATGCTGTACGGCACGTTTCCGTCGTTCCATCGTAATCCATGATGATTTTTGATCAACCAGATAGCGCATGATTTGTCGGAATTCATGAGGAGATTCCACGGCATGGGGCGTTCAAAGATGTAATGCGCCAGAACGGTCCCCTTTCGCAGCACCGCCACCTCCTTCACGACAAATTTCATTCCGACGAGGAAACCTTGCAGGTCCACGAACGTTGGTACGGACATAAGATTTCTCTTTGATGCGTTACTCGAGAAGAATGACACGCAAATATGCAGACGTCTCGCGACACTTTTGATTTATACCCTGCTCCCCCCTCTTTTTTATTGTATCGGAAAAAAATATCTTCGACGTTGCCGCGAACGCTCAGACAATTTTGCGCACCACGTTGGTCAACGGGTTGTACTGAATAACGCGATCGTGTATGATGCGACAGTACGCTGAGGTATTCGGCGGTACATTCTCCATACAATCGAATTCTATTCTGACATCAACGGTGGCATTTTTGACGGATTCGTTTTGTCGAGAGCAATCGATGACCACTATTGGAGCGTATTGTAGAAAATTCGGGACATCGTGACACGGCTGGACGTGCTCGCGTCCGTAATACGCTCTACTGAAACGTGCATACATATCGTACAGAATCGCCCATCTGTTTTTACTAAAATCCAAATTCATATCATCGTACGGATAGAATTCAGAGTTTAAATAAAGTTTCACGTTGGTCAATTTGCAATGATCGAACGTTTGTTATTTCTCTGGTCATAACATTCTTCCGGCCTGTCTGCAGAGCAAAGATGACGTATCGCGGTTTTTCGAGCTGAGTCGCGGTCTTGATAGCCCACGAGTGCTTGGTCGTGTTTTGCAACAGGGGATACTCGTACAGATCCCACGAACGGAAACTCATATTCAGATATCGTCCGTTTTCCAAGGCGCGCAGCATCGACAGTTTGTTGATCTCGTTCAGCAACACGTGAGGCATTCGCCATTGTATCTTGAGTACGTTGATAGCAGGATTCAACGTCGGATTTCCCACTAGGGAATTGTTATCATTGCGCGATCGTATCAAGATCAATTCATGACGCGCGTTGATCACCACGCGTTTGTAATCCTCGCAAAATCCCAGTAGCATGCTGAGCGGTACGTGAAAAGTAAAGTTTCTTCGCGTAGAAGTGATGTCAGCGTTATTGAGCATATCCCAGCCAGCGTTTTTCAGAATCGTACTCGCGCCCAAAGACAGCGACGCGTAATTCTTGAGCGTTGTTGTTATTCCTACGTTTCTGTTACGATCAATCTCCACACCGTCGAGTTCGTATCGAATCTCATCGAACAAGAATGCGACGGCATTATTCGCCAATACCACGTTATCGGGTTCACCGTCTACTCTGTTCACCGTCAATATTCCTTCGACGTAGAGAAAACTTTCGCACGGCAACGTATACAGATCCCGCTGTTGTATGGGTATTCGTATCTCATCGCTATACTCGAACGTTATGTTTGGCGTACGCGTTGTACGTGTGAGTCTCGATCTTGACGATGCAATCGTCAAAGACCGGCTCGCTTCCAATGTTAAGGATATCGGTCATGATTCCTCAGATATTTCGCACCGCGAATCCCAAAGATTGTAAGAATTTAACGTTCGACGCTGTGAGTTTTTTTTCGTATTTGTAGCGTAGCCTAACGCTGGTAATGACAATGATCGAACGATATCGTTGACCGCTACCGTAGTGTAAATAGTGTTATCTCTCGTGTGCTCCGAGTCGTTCAACACGAGCATCTCATATATGTCGCGCACACTCACGCGTGTTATCGCTGTCGCCGTCGTACGTGCAATCTGACGGTGATCTCTTCGCCTCGAAAGTCGAGCAATCGTCCGTTCTGATCCACGATGCGTACCGTTAGATCAGTAATGCTCCGTGCGATGATTGGCAGGTAAATGATCTGCGCCGGTGTTTCCGATATCTTATATCCTGGCGGCACGCTCGGAGAAAATTCGTGTATCGTGTGAACGGGTTTGCCGTTGCTGTACGCACCCGCGGTCACGTTACACTCTACGCGGATAATGTTTATATTGATGATATTAATCGGTAGGTCCGATCGGTGCCATTTTCCAGGCTGCAATATACGCTTCGACGAGAATTCCAGCAGTGATCCAATATTGTTTGGTTGCTAAAGTTTACTCTGAAAGCGCAATTGATCTCACTTTTCATCGTGTTGTAATTAGCACGGAGCACTATCGGATATTTTACAGCCTCATCATCCTCGTACTCCGCGTTGTCATCATCGCCCTCGTCGCCATTCGCGCGAGCGGTCTCCTCTTGCGCGATATCTACGACCGATGTACGATTGCTGATGGAAGGAGCTACGCGTCGCGGGCGTTTCCGTGAAACAGCGCGTTTCAAAAACTCGTGTATCGCTCCTATCTCGTACGATCCCTCGGGTATCGTAATTTCCGTGTTCATCCTCGTCGAAGTAAAATTTATTATTCGAAGAATTCACGTTTGGTATCGTGTGATAAGTCTAAAAAACCGTTAGACCGAGCTCGTAGTCACCGTCGCTCAAATCTACGGCGGGAAAGTAGGGCACCGCGAGGATGCTGCTCTTTCCCGGTCAGCGTGAATGTCATAGACATGTCGGGAAAACCGTTCGACTAACACTGAGTCTCCACGGCGCACCGTCAGTTCTTAAATTTACGCCGTTCGTCGTCTATTGTCAGGAGAAATCGCAGGCACGCTTGTCCGCAGATGTTCTGATCATATGTTTGAACGGGCGTGCGATTGTACTCTATCTTCATCACGCTCGGTCCGAAATATCGCACCAACTCTTTCGGCGGTCGAAGATTACCGAAACTGTCAAAATACATCGCGCGGTTTCCCCTCTTTGCGTACGCTACCCAGTGAGTACCGGAGCCCGCTGTATCATCCAAATTTACAATACCGCTCTCGTTTCGGCGTATACCGCCGATTGGTAACGAGTCACGCATGAAAACAACCCCTGAAGAACGGTACGCGCATGTGTTTCGCCAGTCGATTCAATTGTACGTTAGTCGTAATACCCGTGGGCATTTTTAACGTCTCTTTGACGTTTTTTTAATATTTCTCTCCTCTTCTTCGACGCAACTCCCCGTCCGCGTTTGTACGGAGCGAGATAAAGTCCGCGGCCTTCCATGGCGCGATTGTGACGTTGCATCTCTTCCAGCTGACGTCGCGCGGTTTTGCGAGCGTTCACGGCCGTTGCGATCCCGGCCGCCCCGCCGGCCAGGGAACCGAGAACTCCCAGCAACGGTAGAAGCGGCAATACACCGCCTCGTTTCGTCGCTGGAAGTATCCGTTTTTTCGACGCTCTCCTCTTCTTCTTTTTCACGGTTCGCAAACCCATTCCTAGCTTCGTCTTTGCTTTCATAGCAGCCCAGAAGGCTGTAGCGGCACCTCTCTCTCCGAGAGCCGAATCTCTCGCGATGACACGTCCTAGCGCCTTGTCGGCGAGTACCTTGTCCGCCGCGTGTCTCCCGGTGAGATCTTTGTTACGCGAATACGCTATGTCGTGCTCGCGACACGCCGCGTCCAATGGATTTACACCCGGATCGCCTCTGGCTAATCGCTCCTTCAGCCGAGTGCCCGGACCGCAAAACTGATAGCCGGGAATGTGCAATTCGATCGGAAGTGAGCTTATCGCGCGGTTGAAGAGACCTTTGCCTATTTTTTTCGCTGGCATTCGCCGCAATTTTTTATCAACGGTGCCGGACCGTCGATGTGCGTTCGATGATGCGGTAAATTATAATGTTCTAAGCACCGACGATATTGCTGAACCTCCGAATCCGCCTTTATATGTTCCGGAAGCCTGTCCCACACGTGGTGGACGTAATCGCCACACAATTGCAACAGAACAGCCTTTGGTACAAATTGTAGCTGCTCGGCGCTAAAATCGCGAATATCGGAAGGTCTTGATAACAGAACGAACATTTTTTGCTACTGAGCGATGCGCGGTTTCGCGCACCTATAAATAGGCGCTCGATCCAGCCCTCTGGTCAGCAATGCGAAAAATGAGATTCGTGCGACAACCGCAGGCGATTCGCGTGACGAACTGCGACGATAGATCACGGTCGATGGGGGGCAACGCGGAGAAGCGCAGGCACGGTACGATGCTACCGGCCACTATACGCGCCATCATTTGCGGTCCCTCGAATTGCGGTAAAACCAACGTTCTGATAAGCTTGTTGGAAAGCCCGCACGGTGTACGTTTCGAGAACGTGTACGTTTACTCAAAGTCGCTTCAGCAACCGAAATATCGGATATCTGGAGAATTTATTGACGTCGATCGACGAAATCGGCTACTTTACGTTCTCCAACAACAGTGACGTCATTCCACCGAGCGATGCGTGTTCAAACTCGATATTCGTTTTCGATGACGTGGCATGCGACAAGCAAGACACCGTGAGAGAGTATTTTTCAATGGGTAGGCACTCGAACGTCGACTGTTTTTATCTCTGTCAGACGTACGCGAAAATACCTAAACATCTGATACGCGACAACGCGAACTTGCTGATCCTGTTCAAACAGGATGGTACCAATCTGAAACACGTGTACAACGATCACGTGAATACCGACATGTCGTACGATGAATTCAGCGCGCTGTGCAGCGAATGTTGGCAGCGCAAGTACGGATTCGTAGTGATAGACAAGGACAGCTCGCTCAACAATGGTCGATACAGAAAAGGATTTAACATGTTCGCGATACCGCAAAAGCGGTCAGTTGTCGTCGGTACCTCGTCGAGGTAAAACGTCGGAGAAAGCATCACGTATTTCCGCGATGGCTGCAATCGACAAGAGCATGGATATCCGCGAGCGCGAGAAGGTTGCGAAGAAGATTGCGAAAACGAGCGAGTCGATTCGCAAGAAACTTCGCGCTATGAAGACCGGTAGGATCGAAAAGGACATTGAGTTGGACACGCACTTTAAGCCTCTCATCGAGCCGTTGCAAAAGATCGCCGACAAATCGATCGCGGTGAAGAAAGAGGAGCCGGAGAGCGACGCTGAGATCGAAACGTTTTCCGAGGATGCAACGCCGAGAAAGAGAAAATTGTCGGATCACCCGCCGGCACCGCGTAAATCTAGCCAATCGAAACGATCGAAAGCTTTACTGGATGTACCACCGATAACCTCTACACCGATAACCTCATCTCCACCGATATCATCCCAGCCATACGTAACGGCGAGAAAAATGCAGCCTACAATAAAGTTCGAATTACCCGCAAACATGCCTGTTTTTGACCTCACGGACGACTCGGAGCTCGCGACGCCTATTCGAAAGGAGTTGGAAACGTCGGAGGGTCGAGAAGCGTTGCACGATACCTTGGGTCCATTGGGCCAAGAGTACATCGGTGCTCTTATGAGTGTCAAGCCAAGGAGCGATATAGATACCGTGTACGGCGTTTATCTCGGCAACGATGGAATGATGCTCGGGAATAAACGTTTCAAGGCGGACAGCATGGATAACATATATATATCGGCGACGTACATTACATTGGCACACGCGGTATTTACGAGTTGATCTTTAAAAACAAGCCTGATAAAAACATTTACACGGAGGAGGATATGCAAAAGTACAAGAATATTTTATTTGAGACGAGCACTCATAGAGCCAATCACGATCCTCTCGGGCGAATAAAGTCCAACAGTGGATACAAGTACATGAATATAATCCAGAAGTTGATACCGCCCGCATCCATGAAGAAACGATCCGGAAAAGGATTAATCGCGCCTCGCGCGATGACGCTGACCGACAATAAAATCGATTACGTGCACTGGGACGATCCCAACGAGCTGGTGGATCGTCTACGATTGCTCGACGCTTCGCACCACGCTGGCAACAATGCCCACGACAACGAGATCCTGTCGATCATCGAGGAACTTCGCGAAGCCGGTCTTATTATAAATTGAGCCGCGCGGCGGCGAGCCGCTCAATCAGCGTCGAAATGCCGATCAACAAATTTGGTATATTCGAGCAGAGCAGAGACGCGTCGAACGCCGTATCGTACCATCAGTAGAGTGGATTAATGAGAAATTTCGTGCGCGATAACGCTCTGTGTCGCACTGCTACGGACTTTGACGCAAATTCGCGCAAGATTCGTCGCGTGGCGCAACCGGAGGCTGACGGTGACGCGGTTAACAAACTGTACGTGGAACAGAGCGTTAAGAGTTTGAGAGACGAAGCGGAATTCGAGAAGTATCGTAAAGCGCGATTGGAGACTGAATTTGAAACGAATCTTAGACTTCTGAGAGATAGCGTTAAAATATTGAGAGATCAGTTGGAAGAAATCGAAACGAATCTGATCGCGCTCAAACGAGATACGCAAGCCGTGTTGGACGCGAACCGAGAGGCGCTCGAGGCACATATCTTTCGATCGACGAAACCTGAATAACGATGGACAGCGGCAAACGATCCGGGAAAGGTTACAAAAGGCTGCCCAATGACGACGACGACGAAGGGCGACGAGCGATTCAGGAACGGTCATCGAGCAATTACAACAAACGGCTCAGAAGCGGTTACGAACGGTTCAGGAACGGCTGTGAACGGTTAATGAGCAGAAACAAACGACAAGCCGATGACAAAGAACCGCTATTGAGCGACAAGGAACGGAAATAAACGGTTATTGATTGGTTTAAAAAAGTTTAAGATATAATTTCTTTGCGTGTATTATTACACACCGTTAAAAAAAACATGACATCGTCGAAATCCGATGGACGCAAAAATATCGAAAAACGACGACTCGTCGAGGAACTGCACGCACCGGCGAGAAGAAATTTTCCCCGAAGACGCGTCATCGTGCGTGGGTACGATGACCTGTGGCAGGCTGACATCGTCGAGATGCGTCCTTACTCGCGTTTCAATAGAGGCTACCACTACATACTTACCGTCATCGATGTGCTGAGCAAGTACGCGTGGGCCGTGCCACTCAAGAGTAAAGGCGGAAGCGAGACAGCTGACGTTATCGCTAAGATAATTCGAGACAGCAAGAGGTGCCCGAAAAACTTGCAAACCGATATGGGGAAGGAATTTTACAACGCCGACGTGCAACGTCTCATGAAAAAACACGGCATTAATCATTATTCCACATATTCGGTGATGAAGGCATCGGTCGTCGAGCGATTCAATCGCACGTTAAAGAATGACATGTGGAAGATGTTTACGCTCAATGGGACTTACAAGTGGGTCGACGCGTTGCCGCGACTTGTGTCGGATTACAACGCGCGCAAGCATCGAACGATCGGCGTGCGGCCCGTCGACGTTACTCCCGCGATCGCCGAAAGACTCTTGAACACGGTGTACAGCGAGATAAAGATCGCGGGTCCGGCAAAGTTTAAAGTAGGCGACCCGGTACGCGACAGCAAGTACAAGACTGTTTTCGAGAAAGGTTACACGCCGAATTGGACAACCGAGGTTTTCAAAATTGTTAAAGTACAGCGTACTAATCCCGTAACCTATCTACTCGAGGACTATCGAGGAAAATCTGTCACCGGAGGATTCTACGAGCATGAGCTGCATCGCGCGGCTTATCCAGACGTGTATCTCGTGGAGAAGGTACTTCGCAGGAGGGGTGACGAGGTTTATGTGAAATGGTTGGGATTCGATGGATCGCACAATTCATGGATACACAAGGACAACGTGATTTAATATATATATAATGACATTTATTTTTATTGTATAAAAATACATAAATAAAAAATGTAATACATATAAAAATACATTTAAGGAAATAAATATGTAGAAAATAAAATTTGAAATACATATAAGAAATATGAAATATTAAATCAATATCTTTATTAATATCCCATCCAATATAAAATGTTGCATACATACATCCAATATCTTTATTAATATCATGTTCAATATAAAACGTTTTATTTCATACATATATACATATATACTTACATTATGTTACACGTTATACATTACGTTATACGTTATGTTATAAGTTATACGTTACGTTATACGTTACGTTACGTTATATTGCATACATACATACATATACATACATACATACATACATACATACATACATACATTACGTTACAAGGGTATTCGATAATGCCCCCACGGTAACGTATCGGTCGTATTCGATAAGATATATCGTTTGTCGTCGTACGGACTCACAGCGATTTTCGTCTCGGACACTGTACGCACTTGGTGCAATTTCGATCTTATACAGGACTGCTGTCGCATCACTTCAATTTCATCACTCAAACACCGCGTGTAGTCGTCGAACGTTATCGTTCTCGCGACAACGTTACTCTTTACACCTTTTGCTCTCTTAGTATCTTTTTTACCATCGACTCGCAAGGCGTACATTTTCGCCCTGAGTCCAACGAATTCAGTCATGATCGCGCCGTTATTTTCATCCTTCATCAAGCCCGGCACCTTCTTGTTCTCAAGCGGTATACCGTACGCGTTGTCGACCGGGTAATCGCTCGTATCAAACCTAGCGATATCACGTTTCACGTTCTCGTACACATCCTCGCACTCTATATGGTAGATCAAACTGTCCGTGTCCGTGTACATAATTTTACACTTGTTGCTATACAGAGGAGACATGTACTCGTGATGAAATTCATACAAACATATCTTAGATATGTCGAGGATGCACATACCCACGTAGATAGGTTTGTTAAATTTCACCTCGAGTTTACGCATTTCTATGGCAACCAGATTTTCCGAAAAAATACTGCTATGGAAATTTAGTTTAGCGATCATTGCCTCCGCGCCGTATCTACCCTCCCAATGAGTCAATAATTTTACGTCTACATGATTACGCACATTCTCCATCGTTTTTCCGAATACCGCATTATTCATCAATTTATATAAATTCTTTTCGAAATCATTTGTCGCGCGCGTTCTGAACAGAGTGTTTAATTCGATGTAATCGCGGAGCCATGAAGATTGAGCAAATTGCAATACGCGATGTATTTTTGTAACTCGAAGGCCGTGGAGCGTGCATTGCTGAAGGTTGCGATAGTGTATGACATAGCGCTTCTTATCGCACACAGTTGCAAGGAGCTTGGCCTGCCGCTTGCCTGGCGGCTTATCGCGCGTCGGACAGAACGGTAGGTCAGCGTGCGCGTCGTGTTTATTTTGAGGGTACTCCAGATCGACCTCGAGAATATAACCTGTGGGCGAATTCGTATCGATCGCGCTAATATCAAAATTTGAAACGTCTTTGACCCATCGAAAATCTGCGTACGGTAGAGGTTGGCACATTGCCCAACCGTACAAGTTGTTTACGTCGAAATACATGAGGTACGACGATGGTTTCGATGGATCGTACGACTGCATGTACTTGTTATTGGCTCGCGCGTATCTGCCCGAACATTGACTCAGACCGCCGCGAATACCACGTTCGATAAACATTACCATATCTATATCGGTGAGCAATTCGAAATTTACGCGATTATGCTTCAACATGGCGTCCCATGTGAAACCTGGCAATGTGTAGTAATAAGCGGGGTCTAGTCCGTAACTTTTGATGCAACTGTCACGAAAATTTTCGAAAACGTCAGCCAATAACAATACATCTGTTTTTAAATACAGATCGCTGTATTCTCCCAAGGTTCGAACGGAGAACCGCTGCCAAACGTTCACGGCGTGCGCGTAATCACTCTCGGATACAGTGTCACCGACCAAGGAACTGTAAAATAATTCGCGCGACGGTAAACGCGTATCCTGCAACTTGTCCACGCAATCCACGTATTCGTAAGGAAAGACACCTTTTCGCGTCAGTAGTTCTAAATCGTGGACTGATAATTCGGAAAATTTTGAACGTACAATTTTTAATTTGTCTTTATCGAGAAAGGATGCCAATTTTTCGAGACTAGTGGTGAGAAATTTTAACGAATCGATGAACCGTAATTTTATATTGTTTCGCGAATCTGATTTATCGGCTGTCTTTAACGTTTTTCGTGAACGAGATATATTTTTCTTTAGTTAACGGTAGTACTTCGATCGAGCCTTCGAACGCGGCAGCTATTTCGTTTATGATAAAATGTGCGTCATAGCCGGATAAATTGTGAAACACTACGGGAATGACATATGAGTCTTTATAGTTGAGATTGCAGTTTGAATGCGCGGGACCTCTGTAACGACCGGTCAGATGGCAATGATCGCGTACTCGCTCCTCATCGTCGTTTAGTGTGAACTAGAGATGGGCGTATCGACCTGAACGTATTGATACATCGTATCGATACGTATCATGGATGAAAATATTGATACCCAAAAAATATCGGATGTCTCGTATCGATATCGTCAATATCGATACTTACAAAAAGATATTGGATTCTATAGTCCAACCGTTTTTGCAAAAATTTTTAGCATGCAATTTCTTGCTTCTGACGTCGTAAAATAAAAATAGTTGCAGCAAGTACACACGAAGAACCTTAAGTACAGTTTTTTTATTTATAAAATAATTTTTTGTACATTATGACTTATAATTATAACTTATAATTGTTATGACTTGTAATTTTTGTATACACTGAGAAAAAAAAGTAATTGAATGAAAAAAATATATAGGTTGATCCAACGAAATGTCTCATTCCGGGGTGCCACCGAAATATGTACTTATTGCAATAATATTTGCTATTGCAATGTTAACATCATAATTTATTGTTTCAACATCATATATTATTTCCTGTATATTTTTTCTGATTGTTAAAACGCAGTCTTTTATTAAAAGTATGCTATACATAGTTGGAGGATTACCTGTTAGATTTGAATTAATCGCAACTTAAATTCTGTGAAATACAAATGTAGTTGGCGAAAGCTAAGATATAGTTAATAAAATTATGTATTTACACCAATCAATTGCAAATTTACTTTCACGAAATAAATATGTAGTTGCCGCAATGATTTTTGTAGTTAATGAAACACCATAAGCAATGAAATCAATTACTTTTTTCTTCTGATGAAGGATAGATACAATTGGAAAAATCACTTCTTTGATTGGTAGGATTAAAATAATAATGAAATGAATTGTACCTGTACTCTCTCATAGTTAATATTTAATTACTAAAATAACTTTTACAATCGACAGAATTATACATCAACTTGTATGAAGTAAAAATGTTTTCAATTCAAGTTGATGTATAATTCTGTCGATTGAAAACATATTTGTCGCGTGGATGATTTGTATTGATAGAATTAAATAGTGCTTTCAATGAAGTGCATTTTTATTTAGATTAAACGAATATGTATACTGACAGCAATGACATAGAATTGAAAGGATTGCATAGTTATTCGTGCCAATCTTATCTACTTTCATTTGAAATAAAAGCATACTCATACGGAATAGCTAGAAACACTTGACAGAAGTACAAGATCTGTCAATTTAATTATTGGATTTGCAACACTGTGCTTGCTTCACGAATGATATTATTATGAAATGTGAATTGTTTGATGTCTCACATTATTATTTATGCGTCTACAAAAGCTGATCTTATTTTGTGATGTCTGATTTGTATAACGTCTTAATATGCATGGTCTCTACAGTGCTCTATGTCATTAAAAATAGAGCAACTTGCGAATGTAAACTTCTGTTTTAAGTTAGACAAATCTACAACAAACACATTTCAGATGATAAAAACTGTGTACACAATGAATGATAAAGCCAAGTCCTGTATATACATATAAGTACATACAAGAAAACATAGCTTCATCTTCTACAGTTTTTATTATTTGAAATGTGTCTGTTGTAGGTTTGCCCAACTTTAAATAAAAGTTTACATTTGTAAGTTGCTCCATTTATAATGACTACGATATAGTGCACTATAGAGATCCTGTATAAGACGTTACACAAATCAGACATCATAGACAAAGATCAGCTTTTGTACACGCGTAAATAATATTGTGAGACATCAAACAATTCACATTTCATAATAATATCATTCGTAAAGCAAGCACAGTGTTGCAAATCCGATAATTAAATTGACAGATCTTGTACTTCTGTCAAGTGTTTCTAACTATTCCGTATGAGTATGCTTTTATTTCAAATAAAAGTAGATAAGATTGGCACGAATAACTAAGCAATCCTTTCAATTCTATGTCATTGCTGTCAGTATACATATTTGTTTAACAGAAATACAGATGCATTTCATTGGAAACAATTATTGGGAAACAATAGATGGAAAAAATTTAAGTTGACGCGTAATTGCAGATGAGTAATGAAATTGACGGATATATATTTCACATAATTGATAATACAAAGAAATATTATTTTAATTAAATCTGTATTACATATACTCTATTCATTTAAACACATACGAGTAGGTATATTATATATATGCATATAGTACATAAACTTTGAGGTACACGTTATACGCACTTAAAATAAAAAATGTATTATATGATAAACAATAAAAAATAATGCGACAAAAATATCTAAGGTATCTTGGAACATAACTTGCACCGGTCGCAGAAAGATGAATACTTAACGGAGCATATTCAACTAATTTTGTTTGAGGCACAAAACCCCATAAATTTGATTCCGTAATCATATAGGCATAATAATGATCAACAAATTGTATCGTATTCATAACTTTGTATATAAAGTATACATTATATTTATCGTCAATCAAAATATATTGAATTTGACCAAAATTGTGAGTACCGTCATCCACGCAAATAATCATATTTTGTTTATATTTCGTACCATTAACTTCTATCCATGATAAACATTTGACTCTATTTATCAGTTCAGAAGGCACGATAGTTTTAAAATCATTGAAATTATCCATATATGTCATGTTATCACATAACGTACGTCCTATATCGATACGTTTACAAAACCCTTTTTGTGAAATAAATCTATAATTTAACAACAGTTGTTGCTTAAGAGCTAAAGTATAAGGAGGGTTTTTTCCGCGATGTAACAACTTTAGCATTGGTCTTGATTTCTTTATGTTTAGCCTCGAATCGAATGCACGACATGTTTCGAATAGGCCCTGTTAGCCGCATAGCACGTGGGTAATGTAACAAAATATGATGTTTATATTTTAAGTTATCATTGAAAATTTTACAGTACAGTTTGTGGTGTTGAGTCGTCAGTTTTGATAATAAATCTATGTTTTCATTCGTTATTTCCCGACATAAGATAATTGATACCATTTTACGAAGAAGTATATAAATTTGCCAAACTTGATTTTGTTCTGGAATTAAATCACCAATGAGTAATCCGAAATAATATAAAAAGCACGCCATTTCGGCTGCTGAATATATGATGTATCCTTTTTTGAGAGCATCTTTAGTTATGAGAGTCGGAATATTCGAATTCTGCGACCCATAATTAAAATATTGAATTCGATGATTTAATGCCTCTAATGAAAATAATTTTTGGTCGATGATGAATATGTGCAACATTTTTCCTAATTCATAGCGACATACACCTTCGAAGATGTCGTGCATTGGATCAAAACTAATATTGTTAAGAACATGAAAATTCGGGATCGAATTAAATACACATTCTTCGTAAATGCCTTGACTACGATTTATCACATCTATCGCGTAATTTTCAATTGTCCGTATGAGCTTCGAGTCTTCAATAACTTGAGATTGTACAGTTGTTTTATCTGCTAGACAGATCCGACATGAATAATTAGAGTTGAAACTCTTACTGAATCCTAAAATGGTGTTGAGACCTAAGTTGTCTCCTACAATGTGCAGCAAAGCGAAGTTTACTTTTTCTGTAGAATTTTCAGTTGAAATAGTTATTCTATCTGTTTCAAGTTCTTTAATCTGTTCAATAATATTTGAAAAAATCAAATTATTTCCGCATTCATTGTGATCTTCAAATTTATGTAACTGTACTAGAAATATGTTTTTCAACTGACTGGAGTACTCTTCAGGAATACAACCTATAGTACAGTAAACCGCGCCAAGTTTTTGTTTACCCCGATGAGTCCCGAGAGGATTGTTAATTTCCACATCGTCAAAATATAGTATTAATGGTAATACAACATTTTTGTAGTTTTGCTCGATTGAACGCCACAGTTTACCTTGTAAATGATTTGTAACTGAATTTCCTTGTTTCGATTTTTCAATGTAGGAAAGAAGAAGCCTATAGACACCCGGCAGTTGTAAAATGTTTGTAAAAATCTTTTTCAGTGATATAACAGAAATTTTCCGATGCGTTGCACACATTTGTCGACTATGATTCATCAATTTAGGATTAAATGTCATGTTAATGGATACTTCTTCTGGTTCTATTAAGCAATTCATATTTTTAAAATTTTGTAATATACGATATTCTGATGAATAATCTTCGAAAATGTTTTCAACAATTTTGAACATTGTTATCAAATCAGGATCTACATGCAACGAAGTAGCTTGATACTTCTCTCGGAGTATATGTACACATTTCAAAAGAGATTCAACGGATTGAATGTTCTCTTGAGCAAACGAGCGTGTTAAAGACGAATTGGCATGCAAGTTGGCTACGAAAGAAGCAGAAGCTTTAGTTACACTGTGTGCAAATTGATCGATTGAAATATTGGAA
>JASTWR010002443.1:0-18883 GCA_030770355.1 Harpagoxenus sublaevis
GGTCGGCGACGCTTCGTTACGGCGTTATAAGCGTATAAAGTAAATCGTCACAAGTCACAGAGAGAAATAATTCTTTAGATTTAACAAATTTTCTTAAATCCAAAGAAATTTATGCATTGGAATAGTCCAACCGAACCAATGTTTAAATTAAAAAATACAATTGTTTGACTTTTCAAATAATATGTTTCTTTACCTTAAAGTAAATAATTTCTCGAAAAAAATTAAATGTTTTTAAACTTAAAGAATCTTATTATTTTGGTCAAAGTATTGTATTATTTTAGTTCCTCGCGCCCGCCCGAAAAAACGGTCACCCATCCAAGTAGTAACCGCGCCTGACGTTCCTTGACTTTGATGATAGAATGGGCTAGCGGTGATCCTCTGACTCTGATGCTTCCTTTCTTGCACAGAGGAGAATATACAGCATCATATTTTTCGCAAGGGAATTCTGTAACTCATTATGCAGTATCGTTACCGTTATGTTGTCGTTGCGCAGGTATACTATATGGTAAAAAAGCTGCGCAACGACAATATAGTTGATAACGATATTGCATAACGAGTTACAGAATTCCCGTACAGGCGTAGCAATGGTTATTCTAAGCAATAAATTAATTGTAAATAGCGTAACACTCTTATTTCAATCAAAGAAGTGTTTTATTTCATTGAGTAATATTTAGTGTGATCAAAGAAAATGGTTATTTAATCGAAACATATTGCTTCAAACAATCGTGTTTTTTCCGTTAAACAATATGATTTAATGCATTAAAACTACAAAATTTGTATTCAACAAAATAATGTTTGGTTTAAAGTAATTTTGTTTCCATGAAATAAATATAATCCAAACAAATAGAAATAATGAATGTAAAGAAATATTTCTTTCTGTGTACTACGCCCGCGTTGTAGTTTGTTTGCCTCTCGTTTGTTTACTTCTCAAGGTGCTTGCAAGTTCTTTCTTTCACTTTCCTCGTGTTTTCTCAGCCAAGCTGTAGTGATCACGTTGTCAGTCGAGCTGTGCTACTCACAGTGAGATACGAGTAGCTGGTAATAAACGAGTAGCTTTATTTTCTTTGAAATAATCATGAACCGCCACAATGGATACACTTGGGAGGAACTCGCAGACATACACTTAACTTTCGGCGCTGCTGGAGGCAACTGTGCGCTCGCTCAGAGAATGTATCAAGAAAGATACCCGAACAGAAGACTGCCGAAACGGAGGACTTTTGTTAACGTTGATCAACGTCTGAGGGAAACGGGATCATTGCAATCGAGGATGTACAACGCAGGGAGAAATAGGTCAACACGTACTCCACAGTTTGAGGAAGAAGTATTAGAGCGATTTGAAGATAATCCATCAACAAGTACTAGAATTATTGCACGCGAGCTCCATGTTAACCCTAGGTACCCTCACCTATTTTTAGTTACCATTTTCGCCTCACCAGGGTCTGTGAAACCCTAGAACCTTACTGACCTGTAACTCTCGACTAAATGCATATTTTTAAGCTTATTTATAGTGAATCGATACCCCGAATTCCGAAAAAGACGTATAGCAAAGAAATTAAGCGAAAAAATTATTTGTTTAGAAATTATAAGCTGCAGAATAAATCATATCGCGAAAAAGAGTTAAAATATGATGGTTTTTATTAAAAATCGTAAAATTTCTTAAATTTAAATTTAAACAAAACGACCGGTGGATTCTTTTAAATGCCACTTTGAACTAACAAAAAAAAATGGTATAATGTGGTTTGCTCTAAAAAGTATATTTATTTGAAACGACGAAAATTGTACATTTCAAAATGTTGATGAATCGCGCGTTTAGTAGTAACGGGTAAAATTCTACTAATTAAATTTTAATAAATGGTTAGAAAAGGTTTTGAGTAATAAATATTTATATTTTGCATAAAATACATTTTATATTATAATAGAGAAAAAGAAATAAACGTACATTTTTTATTCGTTCGGAGCGCAATCGACGCATAACTTGGATGTATGGTCCGGGCACATCGGCTGCCGACATTGCATGCACATATACTGTGTTTTACGGTCCGCGGCGTAAGGACAAAATAAACATCTCCTTTTTTTATCTAATTTGTTTGTTGGAATTGATTGTCGGGGACCTTGTTCCGGTTTGCCAATGAAAGATTCAATTAAAACGCGTATCGAAAGTCGCATGCCTTTTTGAGTGTATCGTCGCTGCATTAAAGGCTTTACAAGGTCCATTACTAAATTTTCTAAAAAATTGTATCGCTTCAAAATAATATTGCCTATATTTAAATTGTATAATATCATTGAATTAATCCCTGCTTGGTCAAGCATTCCATACCAAATGCGGACAGGCCAGCGTCTTGTCATGCGGCATGTCGTGTACTCATGACAAAGCTGGTCAAACGTGTCCGTACTTGAAAAATTCTGTTTGTAACCAAATTACGTGAACATACAGGAGGTCGTCTGTACCCAAAGTGAATAAAAAAAAAGAATTAAAAGTGTAAAAAAAAAAGTACCCCAGACGACGAAAAATTACAATTTAGCCTTCACCAGGGTCCTACGGACCCTGTTCCAATTTCGTGCCAATCTCAGCTCAATACTAGTGTACAAAAAATTCTTTCTCCAGACCTATTGTGTCCACAAATATCTAAAGTTTTTTTACCCCCTTATGCCATGAGTTTAAATCGCATTATAAAGAAGTTACAGCACTACTTAAAAACGCATAGGGTACGTTGGACCCTGGAGAGGGTACCTAGGGTTAATAACAGTCTTGTTTGGAATATTGTCCATGACAATTTGCTTCATCCGTTTCATCGGCAAAAGGTGCGAGCTCTTCGCCCCGATGATTTTCCGGCTCGTGTTGCCTTTGTTAATTGGTTTCTGCAACAAAGAGCTCTCCAACCTGAATTTCCAGCTCGTGTTTTGTTTACCGACGAAGCAAGCTTCACGCGTGAAGCCATCGTTAACACTCACAACAATCATGTGTGGGCTGAAGATAATCCACATGCCACTTTCACATGTCAAATTAACAGAATAAAATAATTGCATCGCAGACGTTATGACGATTTAGTTTAAACGCCCATAACGCCGTAACGAAGCGTCGCCGACCCATGGTTCCTATACTTAAAATGCTTGTATTGATTTCTTCTTTCATTACACAAATTTAATGCACTTAATTTTAAAACACCCTGTATATATACGAGTATAAGGGAATTGTGCCCAAAACGACATACTTTTTCTTTAAACATTGTCAATTTATTCTGTAGTAGGTTAAAAATTATGTAACCTGTTTAGAAACATTTTAGGATAAACATAGTTTGGTATTATAATATTTAAAATTTTTTATAAATTTGCATTAGTTATGTAACAACATATAAACAAAACACTAGAATTGTTCATTTTGCCTTGATATATCGGGCAAAATGACATAGTGCTAGTTTAGATGCTTAATATCGCTGCAGTTTAGAAGTGCGACAATACTTACATTAAACATCAAAATCCATCGTGTCTTTATAAGTACCTGTTACAAGTTATGGTAGTGAGTGCACGCTTGTGAATGGAAATTTTGCCATTTAATAAAAAACATAAATATAAAAAATTTTTTTGGCACATTTTTCTTTAGCTCATTACTTTATTTCTTTGTTTGGTATCTAATCTTTTTATGTTTCATCATTGAGTTTTGTTATATGTAGCCACGTTGTTGCACTTTTTATATTTGGAGATATCAGAGCAATATTACATATGGTTGCGCTGGCCTAAAATAATTAGTATATGTTATTTTGTCCGGTCACTAGTAAAACTTTCTATCCATAAAATAAAAAGTTAGATTGTATTAGAAAAATATAATAAGTGCAACAGCATGACTTCATATAAAAACACTCAATGTAGTCCAGTCGAGATAGCATTTGAAATGGAAAAAAGTCCTGGACGCGATTTTTTTTTTTTTTTGTATGTTTTGGAGGGTCATGGGTAGTCTAAATTCGGATTTTCGGGATTCTAACCCTGTAGCGGTAGCCGTCATTTTGATTAGAAGGGTGATTTCGTTTTTATTAAATATCTCGCTTATTTTTAACTTTAGAGTGAAAGTGGTAATAACCAAACTTATAGAAAATTAAATTCTCTACAATTTTAGTCCTTATCTTTTTTCACCTAGGATCGATATTTTCGAACTTAAACGCAAAAGTGGGGGGTGAAATATTTTTATTGCATTATCTCGTTTATTTTCAACTTTAGCGCATAAAGTATAATAAACAAAGTTGTAGGGAATGAAATTCTGTACAAAGTTGGTCCTTATCCTTTTTTCCCTAGGGTTGATATTTTCGAACTTAAACGCAAAAGCGGGGGGAAATTTTAGTTTTTTTACAATATATCTCGATTATTTTAAACTTTAGCATATAAATCGAACCTTACAAGTCGAGATTGTGAGTTGAAAGCCTTGCCACTAAAGCACACTTTCAACTTACAAATTTCATACTCCAAATCGATCATGCTAATTACACCCGCTCCGATTTACAATTTTTTGAATTTACTTGGTATAATGAAAAACATCTTTTAAAAACTGCATAATTCCGATTTACAACTTTAAGCCAAGAATTCATGCGTGGATTAGGTCTACAGGGGATACCACGCTAAAAAAAAAACGCGCCATAAACTCTACCCCCGTGGTGGTGTGGAAAAGATGTTTTTCATTATACCAAGTAAATTCAAAAAATCGTAAATCGGAGCCGGTGTAATTAGCATGATCGATTTGGAGTATGAAATTTGTAAGTTGAAAGTGTGATCTAGTGACAAGGCTTTCAACTCACAATCTCGACTTGTAAGGTTCGATTTATACGCTATAGTTTAAAATAATCGAGATATATTGTAAAAAAACTAAAATTTCCCCCCGCTTTTGCGATTAAGTTCGAAAATATCAACCCTAGGGAAAAAAGGATAAGGACCAACTTTGTACAGAATTTCATTCCCCACAACTTTGTTTATTATAGTTTATGCGCTAAAGTTGAAAATAAACGAAATAATGCAATTAAAAAATTTCACCCCGCACTTTTGCGTTTAAGTTCGAAAATATCGACCCTAGGTGAAAAAAGATAAGGACCAAAATTGTAGAGAATTTAATTTTCTACAAGTTTGGTTATTACTACTTTCACTGTAAAGTTGAAAATAAGCGAGATATTTAATAAAAACAAAATCCCCCTTCTAATCAAAATGGCGGCTAACGCTACAGGATCAGAATCCCGAAAATCCGAATTTAGACTACCCATGACCCTCCAAAACAGACAAAAAAAGAAAATCGCGTCCAGGACTTTTTTCCATTTCAGCGACTATCTCGACTGGACTAATAATGAAACATAAAAATATTAAAACACGATGAGATACATTAACTTTGCCAGTGTATAAATAATCAAATTAAATTTCTTAATCGACGAAGCTGGCACTCCTGACGGTCACAATCGTCAGGATACTATAAGTAGACCGAGAATCCGGTCCTTCTATCGAAACGCTTAAATTTAAGCACCTTAAATTAAGATGGAAAAATTCCCTCTCCCTTCCCTAATTAAATCGATATCGATTTAATATTAAAATCACTGTAAAAACTTATTGCGAAAAATATTACCCCAGCCAGGGTTCGAACCTGGAATCTCCCGCATTCCGTTCGGGCGTCTTAACCAATTCGACTACCAGGGCATGTGGTAATATTTATCGCAATAGCACATCTAAACAATCATAAGATGGAACACCGATATTTACGTCGACGGTGAATATTCAAACACGATGAGATACATTAACTTTGCCAGTGTATAAATAATCAAATTAAATTTC
Organism: Harpagoxenus sublaevis; assembly: GCA_030770355.1. NCBI lineage: Eukaryota > Metazoa > Arthropoda > Insecta > Hymenoptera > Formicidae > Harpagoxenus > Harpagoxenus sublaevis. Next base: position 5,800 of record JASTWR010002443.1, read on the forward strand.
TTAATCGACGAAGCTGGCACTCCTGACGGTCACAATCGTCAGGATACTATAAGTAGACCGAGAATCCGGTCCTTCTATCGAAACGCTTAAATTTAAGCACCTTAAATTAAGATGGAAAAATTCCCTCTCCCTTCCCTAATTAAATCTATTGCGATAAATATTACCACATGCCCTGGTAGTCGAATTGGTTAAGACGCCCGAACGGAATGCGGGAGATTCCAGGTTCGAACCCTGGCTGGGGTAATATTTTTCGCAATAAGTTTTTACAGTGATTTTAATATTAAATCGATATCGATTTAATTAGGGAAGGGAGAGGGAATTTTTCCATCTTAATTTAAGGTGCTTAAATTTAAGCGTTTCGATAGAAGGACCGGATTCTCGGTCTACTTATAGTATCCTGACGATTGTGACCGTCAGGAGTGCCAGCTTCGTCGATTAAGAAATTTAATAAAAATATTAAATATCAAACAAAGAAATAAAGTAATGAGCTAAAAACAAATGTGCCAAAATAATTTTCTATACGTTTAAACAATAGAAAACGGCCAAAATTCGAGCAATAATGGTTCTTATTTAAAAATTATAAATGTTTACAATAGCATCGCAATTTTTTATACTTACGTTTTCGATTAGATGGCAAAATTTCCATTCTCAAGCGTATAGGGAAAAGTGGGACAGGTTGAGACATTTTTCGGAAATTGATTTTTTTTATTTATTTAGGAAGTAAAGCACGCTAAACCAATAAACTTATTAAAATTTCAAAATTTATGTGAATTTGTACTGCAAATCACTTTGAAAAGAATTTTAACAAATATTTACAAAAATACAGCGAGTTAAATTTAGGTGTCTTAACGTGCCCCACTTTCCCCTACTCATTACCAATTTGCAACAGGTATTAAAGACATGATGGATTTTGACGTATAAAAATGTACCAGCGGGTCCTCCAGCAGCGATATAAAGCGCCAAACTAGCATATTATGGCCGGAATTCATAGTCGGATCTTATATTCAAGATTGTCTTAAGTAATGTCTTAAGATGCTAATACGGCTCTGTGATTGGTTCATTAGCATCTTAGGACATTACTTAAGATGGTCTTAAATATAAGATCCGACTATATAAATACGGCCTATGTCATTTTAGGCACAATTCCCCTATTATGTCATTTATACTGTAAATTCTTCCTACAAGAGATTTTCGAAGAAATCGATGTGCCGTGCTACTTGGTCGAGCCAGAGACGTGAGCACGGTGCGACGCAACGAGGAGCCTCAGCCATTAAAATTATATAAAAAATAGAATCTATCGTTTCTTCGTAAAATAAAAAATATGTGTACTATCAGAATGAAATAAAGAATAAGATATAGCATTATTTTAAAAAAATTTTTATGGTATTTTTTAATAAAAAAAAATTAATTGAACATTTTAATTTCTTATTACAATTGGAATGCGCAATTTCTTGTAACTTAAACTATTTTTTTCAAAAAGATTGTCTCCTTAGCTTTAAATTGCTTTTTTAAGGATCTCTCTATGACAAATGTAACCAGAGATATTAATTTTTAAAGTTAACGACTTTATTTTTTACAAAAATTGTATTGCTTACATTTGCAAAAAAAATTCGGACAAACAAAAAATACGTATTTGCTTATTTTATGTATATTTCATGTAAATAAAGTTTCACAATCAATTTAAAAAATACGAGGTCATTTTTCGTCCGATTTGACGTGGAATTTTGCCTATATGTATAATTATATATATCTATATATATCTATATATATATCAATATATGTATATATATATATATATATATATATATATATATATATAATCAGCTTGTTACCTGGATATATAGGTCATAGTACCTGACCGTGATTCATGGGATATTCAGGTCATATCTCAATTTGAGCTGTAGTGTTATCGAAGAAGATGTATAATAAATAATTACAAATATTTATATATGTATAATTGCAAATACAATAAAATAAATAAAATATTTGTACTTAAAAGATTATAATATTTAGATAATATAAAACCAATATTATTACCGATGCCTTAAAATTGTTCTGGTTTGTCAAAAACTGCTCAACTTCTTGTAATTGTTGTTCCGTTTCCAATGGAAGTGTAAAAGAACAGAAAACTGATTCCTGTTCTTGAACGTCATTATTAGGAGCTGGATTTAATCCAGCATTTTTGATATCTTGTATATCCTCAAGCGTTTGCCACAATTGAGCCTTAAAATAATTTTGTTGGCGAATTATCTCTTTAAAATATGTGTCTGGAAAACCAATCATTATTAGTAATGTTATACAAACACATTATACACGATGAACTAAAAATAAAATATATACCGTTTTTATTCTGTATCTGAGCATGTGCTGGACACAATTTACATGTGCATCTCATGGAATTAGTCAAGAAAGAATTATTTTCTATTTCTCGATTGACAAAATTATTATTATCCTGCTGCATAGCAACCTGGCCTGTAGTTTTCAACACATTTAATAAATGAGATATATAAAACATAAGTATTTTTTCTACTATATTATAACAACAACTATAAAAATAATAATAAACGCCATGCGTCTCCCACGAAATATTAATGTACAAATAAAATACAATATATATAAAACAAAAAAATTAATTTATCCGCTCAATGAAAGCAACGGCTAGTAAGAAAAAAAAAACCAACCAAAAATCAACCATTTATCAGGTGTTAAAAATAAAAAAATTCTTAATTTGAGCAATTTATTTATTCAGAATTGCCGTAAGCTTTGCTTCGCAAATGGCTTAATTAGGTCTTATAAATGATTTTCTTATATGCCTAACACAGATCCAAGTTCTTAATTTAATTATTGACATATATTTAAAATGTAATGACTTTGACCTGCGTAAAAATTGTTTCAATGCTGTAATTGTGACTTTTGAATTGTTTATTATTATTTTTATGTCGTAATTTGCTCTGAAGAAGACCAAGTACGGTCGAAACGTTAGCATACGGCAATTCTGAATAAATAAATTGCTCAAATTAAGAATTTTTTATTTTTATTTTTAACACCTGATAAATGCTCGATATATAAAACATGTTTTATTTTAACATTTTCTTAACACGAAAACCCAGCTTGGTTTATAAACTTTTTTTATTATATTTGATTTTTAATCCTTTTAACCTATAAGATTTTAGTTTTTTTATTATTATATTTTTGATAATATTCTTTCTTCAAATGCAATCGTATATTCGAAAGTATTCTGTATTATGTGATTATACCATATTATGTAATCCAATTATCCACATTTTTGTGTAATATATTTATTATATGTATATAACATTTTATATGATCACTGTGTAGATATTGTTAATAATTGTACACATACCTTTCATACAATTGCGCTTTCCCAGAGAGCTACATTGAGAAGACCCTTGAGAAAATGATATTGTTTTATCTGCAGTCACCTTATTTCTTGCGTCATATGTTTGCGCGACTTCTTGGTCAATTTCATCTTCACTTGCTTCATGACTGTCTATAAACATTATTACAATGTTTTATATTACAATGTTATTTATTTATTTAAAAATAATAAAGAATACTTAAAAAAAAATATATGTATATAGATATACGCAAGATATATAGCGCACCCGTGCACACAAATATACACAAAGCCTCCGAAAAGTTTGAGAAAATTTTTTTTGATAGTAAAATCTGTAAAAAGTTTAATATTTCGATGAATAAATTACTGTACAGCGATTTTTTTAAATGCATTTTAGAATAAAGAAATCAATTTATATTTTTTGAATTTACTTTTAATTGTCTTTAAGCACGACAGTGAACAAACCATTTATACCTTTTTGTTGTCATTCTAAATCTTTGCATATCAGTGTAAAATCATCGCACCAAAAGAAGAAAAAAAGCACTAATATGTGCACCTTTTAAGCTTTAAAAAACCTACAATTATTTTTTACAATATTATTTCTTTAGACTTTTGTTTTGGTCTTTTCTTTACTAAATAAAATGGTTTTTAAAATTAAAGAACATTTTATAGAAAATAAAATATTACATACACAAATGTAAATTTTGGCGCGATGACTTGTTATCGTGCATAATATGGTAATAACTAGCTTGATAATTCGAAAAGAAGAGTATTACTTTTACACTGAATAATTTCGCAACTATAATTACATAATAACCGTTCCCGAAAATTTAAATACACAATATACGATTTTTTATTATAAAAAATAAATTTGTTTCCTATAAAATGATTAATATTTAAATGAACCTTTCAAGGAGGAGGCGTTGACAGAGATCTGTCATTAGTGTCATTGGAGAGGGGGAGAGGGGGAGAGGGGGAGAGGGGAGAGGGGGAGAGGGGGAGAGGGGGAGAGGGGAGAGAGGGAGAGAGGGAGAGAGGGAGAGAGGGAGAGAGGGAGAGAGGGAGAGATAGATAGATAGATAGATATGTTTATTTATGCCCAAGCATAGCTATAGGGCAAGGATACAATATACCAAGTTACAATTATACTGTAAAGTAACAATAAATCAGAAAAAATACATAATTCATAAACTACAACATACTCAGTATAAAGTAACAAGAATCATAACATATAACAATGTACAACTTAAAAACTAAACGCACTTAAAACTAAACTACCTAACACTAATAACGCTACTTAAAGCCAATCGACTTAATACTGCCACTCAAACGCCTGACACCCCCACCAACAGCAATCAAAAAGAAGAGAAAAGAAAAATAACATATTAGAATCAGAAGAAAGCTGGTAGACTTAGTCAGACTCAGATGCCTGCAGAAATGATCGGAGAAGGCTCTTAAATGATGCAAGAGAAGATGCAGATGTTATATTGCCAGGGAGAGAATGCCAGAAACAGATTGCAGAGATATGAAAGGAGTTTCTGTAGGTAACCGTTCTATGAGCAGGCAGATGGAAGGTCTGAGAAGAGGTGACCAGTCGTTCGGATCTCCTCAGGGATGGATCAGGTGCAGTAAAGAGTTCACGCAGGTAAGATGGTGAACGCAAATGGAGGACCCGATACATCTGGTAGCCCAAGAAATAAAGTCTCCTATTTTCGACACGGAGCCATCCCAACTGACGCCTATACGGAGTTATATGTTCATCACGCCTGAGATTGTAGATGAATCGGATACTACAATTTACAAGCCTTTGTATTTTCGTGTTTAACTCATCCGTCAAGTCATGATACACTAGACAGCAGTAGTCGATGTGAGGCATAATTAAGGTGACGACAAGCTTTATTCTCAATGCAGTAGAGAGAGAGTTCTTGTTGAACTTGAGATTGTATAGCGCATAATGAACTTTTTGTGAGACAAGCAAGATGTGCTTCCTCCAAGAAAGACTGGACGTAAAGATAACACCCAAGTTTCTCACTTCACTTACAAAAGGTAGAGGCATGTCGTTCACCACTACAGGTGGTAAGAGATTAAGATCAATATTATTTATATGCGCTTGACTCCCGAATATGATAACTTTTGACTTAGTTGGATTGAGTTTAAGACCGTTCAATTCGGCATAATCAAAAATGGCTTTAGCATCTCTAGCAATCAATTCAAGACCACGAATGATGTCAGCCGGCGGACACGAAAGATAGATTTGAACATCGTCAGCAAACAGCATGTGATGTGTATAAAGCAAAACACGGCATATATCGTTGATGTAGAGAGAAAATAACTGGGGACCAAGCACAGAGCCCTGAGGCACTCCGGATGACATAAACAGCCAATCAGAGACATTGCCAACATCATCAACCACCGCCTGAGATCGGCCAGTCAGGTATGAGAAGATCCACATTAGAGCAGCATCAGAAAAACCGATCTCTTTCAGCTTTACGAGGAGTCGAAGATGTGGAACCGTGTCGAACGCCTTACTAAAGTCGAAGAGTATCATGATTGTGACATGACCACCATCAATTCCCTGCTTGATGTCATCACAGGCTCGCAACAGAGCGGACTGCGTGTTATGTCCCGGGCGGTAAGCAGACTGTCTTGGATTTAAAAGATCGAAATTGTCCAAATAGTATGCAATTTGCGAGGCAACAATCCTCTCAAGAATCTTCGACAGTTCCGGCAGATTAGCTATCGGTCTCGTGTCAGACGGAGACTGTGGATTTCGAATCTTCGAGTGTGGGCGAATAAGTGCTCGCTTCCATTCCGACGGGAACGTGGAAGTCTCCAACGACCGATTAAGTAAAGCAGTAATCAACGAAGAAATAACGGGCCAAGCAATCCGCAAAATATACAGTGGAATGCCATCTGAACCCGACGCATATGAGTGCAAGGGTCCATTTGTAACGAGCTTAAAGACCTCACGAGGCACTATAATGGAGAACCTAAACTCTGGTCGCAGAGTTGGTCGAGTAATTTGGGCAATAGCCGAGACAAGGTCCGCATATGAACACGGCGACTGAGCTTCAGAAACCGAAGCATAATACGCATTTAACTGGTTGGATGTGAAAAAGTGTAATGGAGAGACCAGAGTTGACTTGATCAGACCCAGACGTTCAAGTTCTCTCCATAGCTTGGCCGAATCCGCAATATTGATAAGAGAGTTATATTGGAACTCGCTCTTAGCACGCTTGATATCTACATTAAGCTGGTTTCTAAAGAGTCTATAGGTGGTATAGTCCAGTAAACAGTCCGAGCGCTTAGCCTGCTTGTACAATCTATTACGAGCGCGGAGCCTCACTCTGAGATCGTCCGAGAGCCACCGTGCTGGAGGCTTCCGAATCACAAATACACGTGCAGGGGCCAAAGCATCAAGCACTTTAATCATGGCACCAGACAACGATGCACAAAACCCATCAACACCATGGCTATCGGACGGATCACCAACATTATCAGCAATAGTTTGAATTCGCACAAGAAAGTCAGAGTCCTCCACAACAGACTGAAGGTAGTTACGGAACTCATCACAATCAATGCCTCCATAGCTGCGCCTTATAATAGAGCGTCTATTATCTAAGCTTGTGCCAAGCAAGAGCGTTAATTCTAAAAGATCATGTCCAGCCACAAACGGGCACTCCGACTTGGCAAAACTATGAATCTTGTCATTATCATCCACAGCCAAAACATCAAGCCACGAATCGGTTGTAGCCGTATGATACGTAGCCCCGAATTGCACAATATTCATCGATATACTTAACATAAGATCACGCAGGTAGTTAGCTTCGAAATTCGTTGATCGAAGGTTACAGTTCAAGTCGCCGCCGACAATGATATTCTTATAAAAGTGCGATACACTCGTAAGTGCTTCAACAAATTCATGTAAGAGAAGACCTTTAGGTCTTCTATAAACAGACGCGAATAATATTGGCTCACTATTAGGCAAGCGGATTTCTATAATGAGATACTCTGGAGAGTTGATGTTGACCCCCGCAGAAACGGCGATAACTTTAACCTTCAATGATTTATGAACGTAGCAGGCAACACCTCCACCTCGCCTCCCCACACGATCATGCCGAATCAAGAAATAGTCGTCCAAGGCCACAAGAGCGTCGGAGACATCAGAATGCAGCCATGTTTCAGATATCGAAATGACATGAAAAAAGTTTGTAGCGAAATGTATTCTAATCAGATCAATATGTCCCCGAAGGGAATTTGCATTGAACTGAGCAACACGAAACTGAGACATTCTCGAGAGGGATTTTCCATGAGTGGCAGAAAGCGTTTTGCGGTGAGTTCGGTCTGGTCAAACTAGTTTAGCAAGGTCAGATTCTGAATCCACATTGATGACAGGCTTGCCGTCTGAGAGTCTAACACATATGCGTCCAGACTTCATCCAGACATATTTATAGGATTTCTCTCTTGCAACACGCCTAGTCGACTGCAACAGGTCATATGTGGCCTTGGGTAGCATCTCATTCACGAAGATGGTACGATCCGAATCGCTGCCGCATACCTCACTCTGTCTGAGTACTCGTTTGACACGCTTTTTTGATATAACCCTATCTCGTACAGCACCCGAGGTCAGGGTCACAGCAAGCGAGACAGTCTCGGCGGCACGCGAGGAACGACTCTGATTCGCGACCGGGAGTGACCTACGAACCATAGGTCTTACGTTCAAAACGTGACATGAGAGCTCCTTGACGCCAAGGGCCTCAAACACGTTTTTAACAAATTCGGCGGGAGTGACCGACAATGCCGCTGGCACTCCTGAGATGACAAGCTCGTTTCTCCACATTTTCCCGAGCCTTCGGGACCGACGGAGCAGACTTTCGCTCTCTGAGCACCCTAACCTCACGTGCCAATTCAGAGACCGATTGCTCCAGTTTGACAATACGATTGCTGTTTTGGGCCACCGTTTCCGCAATACAGCTCAACCTACTCAGTTTGTCGTTAATCTCTTTATTTGTCCTCCTCTGATCCTCCATAAAAGCGGAGAGTCTCGCATCCGATTCCCTGATTTGTTGCACAGTCTTAGTAACAACTCGTTGGTTGTAGTGTCGAGCTGCGATTGTGGCTGAGATGGCGGCTGAGTGCTAGCGCCCTGAGGAGTAGCCATGCTCATGAGATCCAATGATGGCGCGGTATCGTCTGCCTCTGGTGTAAGAGGGATAGTTGATGGAAAAGCTAACGATTTGCAGCAAGGATCCGCGTACCTATTAGAGGAAGCGTATAGCTTGATGCAACTAGGATGGAACACCCTCGAGCACTCACACTCAACCGATACAGTCGCAATAGGCTTCTTGCACTTAGTGCACGCACGCTGCATGATCAGTGGTAATCACCACCGCTCAAAATTCAACACCACAGGCGCTTCACACACACAAAGAGTCAGCACACAGTTGATTGTCCGGATCAATCGAATCGAACTGTTCCCGATATATAACAGAAGAGAAGCCGCACAAAGATCGTGTTGCTGGCGGTCGTCGTTCGTCAAAGTCGCCACAGATGCGACGCACAGATCAAACGAATGATCACATGAGAACCAGCCGGAACACGCAACCAGGGGCACATCACATGCGTACTAGTCTAAAGGTAGATAGACCGGAGAAGCACAGGCGGCAGGCGCACGCGCATCCAAGGTTCTCCCGTCCGATAGGCACAGAGCAGAGCAGTGTAGTAAGAACAGGTGGACATGCACATGCGCACCAGAAAAATCCGTACAATGAATACAGCAGCCAAAAGCTAGGTTAGATTGCCGGTAGACTTGTCGCCGAAAAAAAAATAAGCCAAAGGTGACATGCGGCAAGATATCAATTTATCGTTCGTGATAAGCGATGAAAACTCTTATCAGCCTGCAACAAAAAATGCCCGAAGGCAGCTCGCGGCAGAGATATGTCTAATATAGGCAAGAGCAACAAACAGACATGCACGCTGTACTCACCACGAGAGAGAGATTGATTGATTGATTGATTGATTAGGTTTATTATGCCCAAGCAAAAGCTAAAGGGCAAAGGTACAATAAAAGCAGATAAAAACAAAGAAATACACTTATGGTGAATAAGTAGTGAAATATACAGCTAAGAATATAAAGCTAAGAATTTCGTTGAAAATACATTTGTAGTAAATAAGTAGCGAAATATACAGCTAAGAATGTAAAGCTAAGAATATCGTTGAAAATAGAAAGAAGAATATAAAGCTAAGAATTTCGTTGAAAATACATTTGTAGTAAATAAGTAGCGAAATATACAGCTAAGAATGTAAAGCTAAGAATATCGTTGAAAATACACTTGTAGTAAATGAGTAGCGAAATATACAGCTAAGAATGTAAAGCTAAGAATTTCGTTGAAAAGTGAAATTATCTGAAATACTGCTGAAGAATTATGAATCAACGAAATCCAGTTATTATGCTCTCTCAAATAAAGGACAAGTATAACCACGTAACTAGAGTACGTAACAAGTATAACCACGTAACTAGACTAATATAGACTTGAGCATAAAACGATTGTAATGTTGAACATAAAGTGAAAAAGCTTATAAATAATTAAATATTTCATCGTGGTGAAAAAGAGTGACTCGCATGTGCGTATGTGGAACCTTCATTAAACCTAAGGCGATCATCGCATTATAGTGGTGAATAAGAGCGGCATGCATGTGCCATCACAAATGTCTGAGTCTACGAGATCGTGGGAAATATATAAGTCAAGCCGGGTCACAGAAACCGAAGGAACACAGCCAGCATCCGCTTAGGGTCATTGAAGCCCCGCTAAATCAGCCTCAGAAGTAATCAATATGGGAGACTGACCATGTGCCTTGCGGACAAAAATCATACCGTTCGTGCACCATACGTGCTTAAAAGATAACTGCCCGGCTATAACTCGAGTCCGGCGCAACAATTTGTAAATATCTATAGGAAGCAGTTCGTTAATATAAATATGGCCGGGGACATCTTTTGAGAAAACATCGTTGACGGACAGTCGACGTTTACGGCGCATAGCACTGAGTATGTAGTCACGAATCTGCCGCGACTTGAGTACAACAATTATAGATCGCCGTCTGACCGCAGGGACAGGACGATCGGAGGCAGAATCAGTGCTAGGCGCCACACCGTGCGCCACAGACTTCATAGACACGACACTACCCCCCACGTCTCGAGTCTCGAGAACATCAGAAACAAGCTGCGGTGTACCCAGCGCGCGAAAAACACTAGAGACAAGCTGTTCCGATGTGTCAGTCAGAGAACCCGGTAACCCGGAAATAATAATATCCGATGTTCGCAAGACTCGAGACGCGGAAGGCTGCGGGACAAGATGAGGACCACTCAGATCTCTCTTTAATTCACACTTTAGTTCGCTCTTTAATTCACTTTCTAATTCGATTTTTAATTTGCTCTTTAAACCACGCACTTCATTCGTGAGAGCAGCACACTGCTGCTCCAACTCAGCAATACGCTGACTGTTGCGGTCGACACTTATAGCTAGGCTATTTAACTGGTTGAGTTTGTCGTTGAATTCACAGAATCTGTCGTGAGTTCACAGGAATCGCGCATCGGACGAATCTACAAATGCGGAGAATCGCGCTTCGGACGACTTCATCTGCTCCAACAGTTGACGTAACAGCACAATTGTTGTGTCATCACTCCTTAATTGTGACATGATTGATGAGGTGACTACAGCGAGGAGTCGAACCAAAATGCAGAGAGGCAGTTCAAAGGGTAACAGTTGGTGGTGTGTATCGAAGCCCACAGATGTCACCACAAGAGAAAACCAGAAGGCAATTCATGCGCTATCCCAAGATCAGGCAAAAGTGAGGTTAGAATGAGAAGTAAACTTGTACTCCACGATATCCAGCACGGCAGTTGCAAGGAAAGAAAGATAAAATATCTATCTTAAAAAGCAACGAAAAACTTGCTTAAATCTGTAACAAAAACGGCCCGAAGGCAGTTACGGCAGAGATGGAGTTCGCCGAAAGCCAGAGCAAGGAAACGCAGCAACATGCGGTACTCACCGAGAGAGAGAGAGAGAGAGAGAGAGAGAGAGAGAGAGAGAGAGAGAGAGGGAGAGGGAGGGGAGAGGGAAATGGAGAGGTGATTGCGAGGTAGAGGCAAGGGAATGAATGATTGATTGATTGATTTGTTTATTATGCCCGAGCATAAGCTAGGGGCAAGATACAATAGCTCAAATATACAATAATAAAATAGTAACAAAAAGATGAAAATACAAATATACAGCAATTTAAGTACAAAAAGTAGTAGGAAATGATAGAGCTAAGTTAACTATAAAAGAATGAATTTAGTTAAGAAATACGATTTGCAGGAATAGATATAAGTGAGCGAAATATAAAGCTAAGATGTAAAGCTAAGATAAATTAAAATTACGAAGAATTTAGTTTAATTTAGTAAAATTGTAGTAAATAAAATAAAAGTAGTAGCGAAATATACAGCTAAGAATGTAAAGCTAAGAATTTCGTTGAAAAGTGAAATTATGAAATACTGCTGGCGAATTATGAGTCAACGAAATTCAGTTATTATGCTCTCTCAAATAAAGGACAAGTATAACCACGTAACTAGACTATATAGACTTACTTAGCCTGAAACGATTATAAAGTTAAACATAAAGAGAAAAGCTTATAAATCATTAAATATTCATAGTGGTGAAAAAGAGAGGCTCGCATGTGCATATGTAAACCTTTCATTAAACCAAAAGCAATTGTCACGTTAAACGTAAAGTGAAAAAGCATGTAAATCATATTACATAAAGTGGTGAACAAGAGAGACAAGCATGTGCCATCACAAATGTCAGAGTCAGCAAGATCGTCGGAAATATATAAGTGAAGCCAGGTCATGGAACAGAAGGAACACAGCCAGCATCAGCCGAGGGTCATTGAGCCCTGCTAAATCAGCCTCAGAAGTAATCATATGGGAGGCTGGCCACGTACCTTGCGGACATAAATCATAAAACCGTGCGTGCAACCATACATGCTTAAAGATAACTGCCTGGCTATAACTCGAGTCCGGCGCAACAATTTGTAAATATCTATAGAAGCAGTTCGTTAATATAAATATGGCCGGGGACATCTTTTGAGAAAACATCGTGACCGACAGTCGACGTTTACGGCGCATAGCACTGAGAATGTAGTCAGCGAATCTGCCGCGACTTGAGTACAACAATTATAGATCGCCGTCTGACAGCAGGGACAGGACGATCGGAGGCAGAATCAGTGCTAGGCGCCACACCGTGCGCCACAGACTTCGCAGACACACGACACTACCCCCCACGTCTCGAGTCTCGAGAACATCAGAAACAAGCTCGGTGGTACCCAGCGCGCGAAAACACTAGAGACAAGCTGTTCCGATGTGTCAGTCAGAGAACCCGGTAACCCGGAAATAATAATATCCGATGTTCGCAGACTCGACGCGAAAGGCTGCGGGACAAGATGAGGACCACTCAGATCTCTCTTTAATTCACACTTTATTTCGCTCTTTAATTCACTTTAATTCGACTTTTTAATTTGCTCTTTAAACCACGCACTTCATTCGTGAGAGCAGCACACTGCTGCTCCAACTCAGCAATACGCTGACTGTTGCGGTCGACACTTATAGCTAGGCTATTTAACTGGTTGAGTTTGTCGTTGAGTTCACAGAATCGCGCATCGGACGACTCTACCAAATGCGGAGAATCGCGC
>JASTWR010002432.1:0-19205 GCA_030770355.1 Harpagoxenus sublaevis
CATGCCCGGCCTCAGATGCAAGCCGTAAGAACGAAAGACGGACGTTAGGGGGTGGTAGGTCAAGATGGAAGGGTGGACTGAGAAAAGTCTCAGAAACTTTGGCGCAGAACTGGCAGGGTAACGTAAGACAGAGAATAGCCGGGGGACGAAGAGGTGAAGGAAAAAGAGTGCATTTAATGCTCACGGGAGGGAGAGAGCTTAGCCGATAATCCTCCTCGTTATATTACTTTACAGCTACACGCGGATCCTCTCGACCTCCAGGCATTTTCCTCGACCGTCGCCGCCATTTCCGTCTCCCCTTTCGTCGTCCCGCGCCGGAGACTGACAATAGGAGCCCACGGTGTTTTCATATTTCTCCGCCGACAACGTGAAATCACCCGAGGATACTACAACACGGTTACTAATGAAATTTCTGCCGTGGAATGACGCGCGCGCTCGCGGCCAGTTGTGCCATTCCCGGAAAAATAGTTCCCAGCCAGCTTATGCGCGCCGAGCGTTGTCAGAGTCCGAGTTGCGCAAACGGGCGCGTTTTCGCTTGATTCCTGGACATTAAGGTAAGCGTAACGCTTTCTCAGGAGCTAAAGGATACCGGTGAGGCGATATCAAGCCGAGTGTAATTTAAAACTGTTTCACGTATTTCAAATTCTTTGTTCTTCAAACGCGAGCGCAAAGGGGATTACGTAGCCGCGTAGGCGCAAAATGAAAGGCTTTTGGAAAGTCATTCCCGATGAAAGCCCGTAAGCGCGAACGTGTAAATACGTCAAAGGGCTTAATTTTAATATCATCGCACAGTAAATTTAATTGTTACGCGTGCTCGATGCGGAAATTTATTCAATGGCTGTGGAACGTACATTAACCGCAATTTTGTCGATTACGCATGCTAGAATATGCAAAGGTATGCCAGTAAAGTGCATAAACCCATCATTCATAAATCGTTCCAGCACTTTGATATTACCAATAATGAATTGCCGCGAAGCGAAACGAGCAATTGTAATGACCATGGCAATACGTTATCTTCATGATATAGGGTTATTCTAGAGAAAATATCACCGTCTGGAAGACGGAATGTTTTCGCAAACAAAGACAGAATAATCGCAAAGAGAATAAACATCAGGGACATCGCTCTTACTTCGTTTTATAATAAAAAAAAAAAAAAAAAAAAAAAGGCTCAAGGAAGGCCAGCTCTCGGAACAGACAGAAAGTGACACACAATTCGAATGCAAAGCAGCCTTCCACGACAATGAGACTTCTCAGTCGAAAAAGCACATCTCTTCAAATGTAAATCAGGATAGATTTCGCGCATGTATAATCGTCACAAAGTCACTAGTCGCAAGCGAATGCTATCAAAGACAGAAAACTATGTATTATGTGATAAGAAAAGAATAAAATCAGATCTTTTTTTTTTGCTCTATTATTGCGTTCTCTCTAAAGTAGAATCAGTGTATTTCATTGAAAACACTGTCACATCAGTTATTAAGTATACCACTGAATTGATTCAGTGGTATACGTATCAGTATCATTGATATGACAGGCGCGTATAAGTTTTCAATAAAATACACTGATTCTACTTTAGAGAGTTCCTTGTTGATGTTATAGGCGTACTTATTGGCAGGAGGGATAATTCTTTATTTTCTTCTCTCGATCAAGTTCGAATGAAGGAGACGGCGAAGAAACGAGAAGCGCATATTATAAGTGAAATATTGATCGTGTCGTGTGATTCATGGCCTTATCATTATTTATATACACGTTACGACAGCAATGATTAATTTCGAGCGATATAATTATCACGCGTGAATCACACGAACACGACAAAGAACTTTATCGCATCAGTCATCGATTGAACGAGTTTAAATGTGTGAAGTAATTTCCGTGCCAACTCTATGCACCGTGTCTTTTTCAGAGTATACATACATACAGAGTACATATACAGCGCAAAATGGCGAAAATCTTTTGGTACACCTGGAGCACAGTTTAATCACGTGGCAGAGGCGCGTATAAGTTTCGCAACAGACGCATATACGTGGTAGCAACCAACGTCTCTGCTGTTTATTTCTTACATAATTTAAGACCGTCGAGAGAGAGGGGACGAATATAGGTAGAAGTTACACAGAAGGGGGATGGCAACAGTGCTCTAGGCAAAATTGTACCGGCAAAGTAGAGCATGGGCACTGAATTTGTTTCAAGTATTCACCGTATGTATAATTCAAACACAATGAAACACATTAATATATGTGTATGTATGTATAATTGTTCAAATTATCATAAGAAAGAACAGAAAATTTTACGTACATATGGGGTAGCCTAAATCTTCCGCCCTTTCACCACCGATTGACTTGAAATAAATTCAGTGAATTTTCATGCAAACATATCACATGGCGAGAATCATTAATCACAAAGTTGCAACAGTTATACAAAAGGAGAGAAAGAGAAAGAGAAAGAGAAAGAGAAAGAGAAAGGAAAGAGACGACAGTACGTGCAATGCAAGCTGAGCAGTTTGGTAAATTTCCTACACATTATATCTTACAGACGTTGCATGTATACTGTTATGTCACTTAAGGGAAGACAGTCACATTTGTTTCGTATCCAACGCTACTGTTCTTCAGACTTTGTTAATAAGAGATAATCGCAAGCAGCATAAAACATTTGTAACATTTTAAAGAAGTGTGTAATAAGATAAAAGATTAGCAGAATAAGAAAATAAAATATTTGTAAAATCTAGAGAGAGCTGTAGAGTGCACGCTGTGATATATAAACGCAATTACAATTTAAAAGGTTATCGAGATATTTTAATCGCTAAATTTATCCGTTCAACACATGCACTCTAATAATAGATAAAAAATTCATGATGTTTATGTCCCAAGTAATGTAATCATCTGATTATTTACAATATTTAGATCATCTAGATACCTAATTGCTTGTTATCCATGCACAGCGTTAGGTGATGAAAAATGCATAACAAACAAACAAGTTGATTTTAAGTAATAAATATTTTTCACAAACATTAAATCTGTCTTTTATTATATATCAACCCTTTTTGCTTTTGGCATAATTGCAGAAAACAAAATTGGTATTTATAGTTCGCATAATGAATTTCGTGAATTCATTTCGGAGCAATTCCTCCCGAGGCTACTTTGATTATGCATGCAAGAAACGTGTTTTTTTGGCACCACAGGTTCCTTTCATGCATACGATATGCCTTGATCTTCTATTTTCTGATCGTGCACATCGGCCGAAAAAGTATTGCCGATTGTTAAATTCGCAACGACGATAAATATTGTTAAATAATTAGCGGAGGAAACAAAAGTTAACGGATCAATTGACGAATTGACATATTATTATTATTTTAAATATTCTGTAAAGATAAACTTCGCGTGAGGTCACGCGATTATCAATCAGTTAACAAGATTAGATACGTACGCCCCCACGTTGATAAGTTCCGTATCTCGTTACCTGTCACTATTCTGAAGAATGCAGCAGCTAAATTCTCTATTAAGAGCCACTCTTATTGTAACGATAACAACGTGAATTAACAGCCTTCGTGAGCGTGAGCACGTCCGTCACGAGCCATCGCCGTCGGATTCTTTTCGGTCGAGCATTCCCACGAGCGAGAGAGCCTTAATTGTAATTAATGATACCGAGAATTAGATTCGACAGTATAAGTTCAATCTCTCTGGAGAGGGAACCAAGGAACGCGCGCGACGCACTTGTCTCGTATTTAATCAGATTTGAGCTGTGTACAGTGACAAGACGTCCGCCGAGTTAAGTACGCTTTACGAATTGGAGGACCTTACGAATTGGATCCTTTCCTCTTCCTCTACTTCCAAAGGTTTACTAGTCGGAGACATTTGCTAGCATCGGATTTGCTAGCATCGGATTGCGTATGCGCGAGAATATTATGCTAAATCGGCAAGGAAGATGGAATTTAAGCTTTCTTTATGGCGACGGGATTTGTGTTAAGACCGCATTAACGTAACGTCCGTTTCGCGATTATAAGCCAAGGCCGTTCCCGCCACCCAAGTCCGGCAAGTAACAGGATCATTTCCTTGCTAATGGTATCGCGCTTCGAAGCTAACGTTTTTGCGAGGGGTAGAGCTGTGTCACGCACGAATCCCCGGTGTTACGCTTTGAATACCCGCGGCCTTATCTAGGCGTCACACGTAGACGAAGTTTGTAATCGGTAAGTAGATTAGCTTATTCGGTAATTTAAGTTCATACGTGTTTCAGAAATCTGTGAGCAATTTCGCGCCTTCGTCTGCCTAACAAGAACGATGTTAGATAGTTTCGCGATAGAATTTAACCTCGCGATTCTAAAATTTCACGAATAAAGAGAAAGCAATTTAGTGTATAGAAGAAAAAAGAAACAGGAAAATATGTATCAAAATATATTTAAAAATGTAATTTTTAAATTAAGAACAATAAAATCTAATGACATCACACATTTTGTCAAATGTATATCAATAATTGATAAGGAAGACCAACTAACATTATTTCAAGATTTAGAAAGAAATAATAATAATTGTACTTTTAAATATAATGCTTTTGTATTTTATGATTTAAAAACACTACGGAAAATATGTTATATGCTTTCTAATTCATAGCATGATTAGGATATTGTTTTAAACTATCGATTCAATAGTTTGCATTTTCAAAAAATACGCATATTTAGAAAAAAGCTTAAAAAAATGTGCAATTTTATTTTATTTTTAGTTACGTTATTATGTCGTAAAATTGAATGTGAAGGCGAGGTTCTATAAGCTTCCGTCGAGATTCTATATAAGCTTCCATCGTAAGAATTTCAAGATCTAGGTACCTCGAGAGAACATTAATGCGATGCCGTCATTCGTCCTCGTGCGCTGAAAACTTAAAGGGTTCCTCAAGATCATGAATAAACCAACTGTACTGAAGGCACATTATTGATCCGTTGCGACTGCATTTTTCAATAAGGACAGAGTTCACAGAAATTTATTATAATTAATATGAAAGTGTCGCTTCCCATTGGCAACCCGAGCTGACGCAGTGCTGTATTTAAATATGTTTAAGGCCCTGAATGCTCATTAATATCTCTGATGACATTGTTTTAACTTTGGGTTTTTGGACGAAAGCTCGATTGATGCTTGTGTCGCGAAAATTGCTCGCTGATTCATACCACGCTATGACGAAGCAATTCTGGATAACTGACGAAAACAGGGAGATAAAGTTCGGTTTTGTTATTGTTTCGTCATCGTTCGCGAAAGTTGGTGTTCTTTAATAAGCTATACAACGAGGAAACTATGCGACGCACGGCGACATGATGATAAATTACCGTATTCGCAGCTACGTCGCTCATTATCGAAATTTTGCACGCATGCTTGCTTGCCAGATTCTAGTGATTCGCGAATATGCTTATTAATTGTATCAACATGTCTTAGAGGTGACGAGGTGTGGAAACCGACGGGGTCCACAGATACGAAATATTTCATATGAATCGTCGTTACACGGCACATTGTAAAGTGTCATATTAGTGTTCTTGAAATAAAAGTTTACAATAAGCGAGTACATAAGAAAAATGTCCAAGAACATACATAGTATGCATTGTTGTCTTCTTTCTTTACGAGCTACGCACGTATCCCAACTGATTTCAATTATATTACCTACTTATATATTTTGTATTTTGCTAGTGACATATATATTCAGTTGAAATTAGCTTAAATTAATGGATGTTCTCCGATAAAGTGATATAATCTATATTTAAACCTAGAAAATATCATATCAATCTCATATGTGCGCGCAGCGCTGTCCTAAGATACATTTTGCAACCCGTTTTTCCTCGGTCTCGCCCGCCGAGAAGGCGCGGCTGCAAATTAGTCACCGATAGAGAGGTAAAAGGTATCCGCGAGGTACTCAAAGCGGCTAAGACTCTCAAAGGTAGACGCGAGGTATTCCGCCAGTTAATTTCCACGATATTCACGAGGTATTTCAGTAGATAATCTCGAGGTATTCGCGAGGTATTTCAACAGGTAATCTCGAGGTATTCGCGAGGTATTCCAATCTCCACGATATTCGCGAAGTAAAGCGAAAACTTGGGCGCCAGGTGCGAATACGCGCACCACGTTTCGTAAGCCTAATCTTGACGCGATCGCCCGGACACGCACGTCCACTCAGGGCGCGGGGCGAGTTTGATACTTTGAGGAAAGGGAGAGGCGGCACAACGCAATCAACACACTCAAATAATGTATAACAAAGAAATATATTTACGGAAAGAAATAATAATATATTTACGGAAAGAAATAATAGAACGCTGGTGAAAAGATATGACAAATGATAGACTCACGCTCTCAACTCACTCATACCACGCACTCGAACACGAAACTATATCCGCAACCTACTTGAATCGCAACTTGTCCGAAACCCGAAATGCCAACGCTCGCGAAACTTTCCCCGCGCTCGTTTTCGCGGCGGCCTCAGCGAATGCGCGGCAAAAACCCGCGCGACATTCCTCGGCCGCCCGCGACGCAACAACCGTAGCAATTGCCCCCGACACGTCTCACGACGTTCGCGGGACTTTACTCTTCTCCCGATACGTTTTACGACGTTCGCGAGATACTAACTCGAAATCCGAAGTTCCCCCGACACGTTTCACAACGTTCGCGAGACCATTCCCCCGATACGTTTCACAACGTTCGCGAGACCATTACCCCGATACGTCTTACGACGTTCGCGAGGCAACCACGATACTTTTCGCGACACTCCTACTCGGAATCCGCGAAACGACACCAATAACCGCCGCGATTCCGCGATCCCGTGGAAACTTCCGACGCAACGGTCTCACCCTGCCGGGCGTATCCGGCACGCGCGATACGCCCGACGCAACCGTGCACGGAGAGTTTCCCCACACCCACACACACGCGACTGTCGGCCGCACTGGTCCCCGAGGAGGGCCTATACGCGAACTCAAAACCGTGCGCTCCCTCGGCCGGCCTCCTTTATCCGCGTTTCAAGGTAATAGGTACTCTAGGTACCGACCAACTTCCTGGCACGAGATGAGGTAAACGTACGTGCGCAGGTAACACAAAGGAAAGGTAATCGAGGAGAGGCGGAGGCCGAGGTCGCACACGGAACGCGACGAGATACCGGGGTGGTAGCCTTACACGTGTCGCTGCGCTGCTCAGGACGGCTGCTCGGTCGGGGCGGACTCGTCTCGGCTCCAGGATGCCTCTCGCTCGCCAGCCAGCACGACAGTGCCGAGTCGCTCGCCGGTTCGGACCGCGTTGGGTCCCCGCGCATGCGTGGCCGCCCGCGGCCGCTCAGCTCCGCCGATCCGCTCTTCGCGCTGCTCTCGCCGCTCACGACGTCCCACGTGACGCCTGCCGCTCGACCGCGGGACTTTTGACTGGAGTGCTCCTCGCCTCGTTTTACTGGCGGTACCGGTCGGGACTTTCAAGTCTGATGCAGGTGCGCCAGGCTGGCCAGGCCTTGGCCACTGACCGGTGCAGTCCACGTCCCCGGCTGCGGCGTTCAGGGTCGCACATCCGCTCCGCGGTAGCGATGCTGCGTCCTTCATTCGAGGCGTGGCGGCGCGCCCTTGGTTTCCTTGCTGCGGCGGGCTCGGGCGTCTCGCTGCTCCCGGCGGGACCGCGGGACGGCCCGGCGGCGGGTCCGGACGTGACTCGGATGTCGGCGTGCCGCTCCGTTTGGTCCCCGCCGACGCTTGGTTTCTCCCTCGTCGCGACACGTGGTCGTTACATGGTGTGGCTGGCTGCCCACCCCCGCGACACTCGCCGCGCTCCTCCTAAAACTAACTTACGCTTCGCAAAAATATGATTACCCTAAACGCGCCTCCTCGACCTGGGACGAGACGGCATCCCCGGCTTTCCCCTCGGCCGAGCCGTCCGGGCGGTGGACGTGACTATGTCACGTCACAACTCCCCCTTCCCAGACGAGTGCCGAGGGGAACCCGGCCCCGACAGCAGCGGCCACCACTCCGGCATCTGGGCCTCAACAAACAGCCCAAGGGACGAATAAACGAACTATCGATTTCCAGGGAGACCAGTCATTCTTTCTCGGCTCGACAATTTTCCGATCTCCCGTCGGTCCCGACATACATCCCCCCCGATCAAGGCGCAGAGACCGTACGCAGGACGGACGCCTTTAAGGAACAGGGAGGTGATAGGGCTTTAGGTCTTGTACGTGTACCTTTCCAACGGGTGATCCGTCCGGCTGCGCCAGCTCGTAAACGACCGGAGAGATCACCCGCTTTATCCGAAACGGGCCCTGGAATTTCGGTGCCAGTTTTCCCGCGATATTCTGCGCGGCAGACGACAGCACGTGCTGCCGCTTTAACACCAATTCGTCCACTCGAAATTTTCGCGGCCGCCTCCGCAGATTGTATCTTGCGGCCTGTCGTTGATTTGCCTGATCCAGATTCTCCGCGACCCACTCCCTAATAGCGCGTAAGTCCGTCATTCGCTGAGACCACTCCGCCGGGTCCCTTGCCTCCGTCTCGGTAGCTACCTCGCGACGGTCGCGCAGCGAATTCGGCGGTATTAGTTCACGCCCGAAATTCAGAAATGCCGGGGAGGTACCTAAGGACGAATGACTTGCCGTGTTATAGGCGAAACGTAAGCGCGACAGATGCCTATCCCATTCCCGATGATCCTTCTCGATGAAGGCGACGATCATCGTCTTTAATACGCGGTTTACCCTTTCGACGGGGTTGGCTTGAGGATGGTAGGGAGGCACGGTGGCGTGCGTTATGCCGTTCTCTTCCGCGAAACCTTTCATAACTCTATTAATAAATTCCGTGCCGTTGTCTGTTAGGAGGGTCCCCGGGGTGCCCCATCGCGACACTATTAGATCCTCGAGGGCCTCCCTAATTTTCGGGCCCGTGGCCGCTCGCAACGCTCGGACTTCCACCCACTTCGTGAACATATCCTGTATGACGAGGATATACTGATACCCCGCTTTACTACGCGGTAGTGGCCCTACAATGTCCGCGGCGACCGCTGTCCACGGTCCCTTCACCGTACGGCGTCCCATCCATCCCGCCGGACCCGCTTGTTCAACCTTTGTCCTCTGACACGTGTCGCACGCCCTCACGTGTTTCGCCACGTCCCTGAACAAATTTGGCCAATAATACGCAACCGCGACGCGCTGATACGTCTTTTCGACTCCTAAGTGGCCGGCTTGAGGGGCGTCGTGTGACTCGCGAAGGGCCTCCGCGCGCAACTCCCGCGGCAATACCAACTTCCACCGATCGAGGTCCTCCACGATGTCCGAAATTACCGGTTTTGGACGCAAAAAATATAATCGCCCCTCTATTATCCGCCAATGCGCGAATCTCCTAGGATCGGTCGCTACCTCTTTATACCGCTTACGGTACCACTCGTCGGCCGTTTCCTCGCATTCCGCGACCTCCACCGCGGCGTTCACGTTTGCGACTTCTTCCCCCTCCCCCTCATACATCCGGGACAGTGCATCGGGCACGTGGTGCAGGGCTCCTTTTCTGTACTCGACCGTGTAATCGTATTCGAGTAACTCGAGGGCCCAACGGGCTAATCGGCCCGTAGGATTTTTCAAATTATGCAGCCACCGTAAGCTGCTGTGGTCGGTGACCACCGTAAACTTATATCCCTCTAGATAGGGTCGGAATTTTTGTATAGCCCACACCACGGCCAAACACTCCTGCTCCGTTACCGAGTACTTTTTCTCGGGGTCCGTTAGTACGCGACTGGCATACGCGATCACACGCTCCTCGCCCTCCAGTTTCTGCTGTCAAAACGGCCCCCAGCCCCACCGAACTCGCGTCGGTTTGTAACACGAAGGGCTCTTCAAAATTCGGGCACGCGAGAATCGGAGCGGACACGAGATGTTCCCGGATGCGATCGAAGGCGCGACATTGTTCATCCCCCCACTCCCAGCGCCTGTTCTTTTTTAAAAGACGGGTCAGAGGCTCGCTAAGCGTGGCAAATTGTGGTATGAAACGGCGGTACCACGAGGACATCCCTAAAAACCTGCGCACCTGTCGAAGGTTTCGCGGAGCTTCGTATTTCAAGATAGGTTGTATTTTATCCGGATCGGTCTTGAGGCCCCCCTTCCCCACGATAAATCCCAGGTATCGCACCTGCGGTCGACAAAATTCGCATTTTTCCCTATTGATTGTCAGGCCCGCCGCCGCTATCTTATCTAATACGCGCTTGAGCCATTTCATGTGCTCCTCGAATGTTTCCGTCGCGATAATTATGTCGTCCAAATAATTGAACGCAAACGGTTCCATATCCGGTCCTATCAACGTGTCGAGTAATCTTTGGAACGTGGCCGGCGCATTGTGTAACCCGTACGGCATCCTACGGAAATGGTACAGTCCCATACCGGGGACACTAAAAGCGGTGATTTCGCGACTATTCTCGGCGAGTGGTATTTGGAAATAAGCCTGGCTTAGATCTATTGTCGATATATACTTTGCCTTGCGCAACTTATTCGTGATACCTTCCATGTTCGGTATCGGATACGCGTCTTTCTTAGATACCTCGTTAACTTTGCGGAAATCTATACAAAATCTATACTTCCCGTTCGGTTTCTTTACCATTACTATCGGGTTCGACCATTGGCTCGACGAAGGCTCGATTACTCCGGCTTTTAACATTTTGTTTACCTCCGCGCGAATAGCTTCCTGTACCTTCGGCGATACTAAATAGCAACGCTGCTTAATTGGCGGATGGCCTTCTACATCGATCTTATGTTCGGTTAAATCCGTTATCCCCGGATCTTCCGGTGGGGTAGGTATTGTCCGTAAAAAAAAATCTAGCCTATTCTCCTTGATCGGGTGTTAATTCTGCTAATCCG
The DNA here is from genome assembly GCA_030770355.1 of Harpagoxenus sublaevis. NCBI lineage: Eukaryota > Metazoa > Arthropoda > Insecta > Hymenoptera > Formicidae > Harpagoxenus > Harpagoxenus sublaevis. The sequence continues at coordinate 10,822 of JASTWR010002432.1, forward strand.
CAGATCGGAGATGTCTTTCCTTTGTCGAACCGATAGCGAGTACGGGGTCTATCCGCGAAATACCATTCGGCTTTTGCGAAGTCCAACGCAATACCAAATCCGGCCAGGAAATCCATCCCGACAATGCACGGCACCGCCAAGTCCGGCAACAATCCCACGGTCATTTCGCAACTTTGACCTTTTAACTCTACCGACACGGAAACGTCGCCATGGATCGCCGTTATTTGTCCGTTCGCCATACGGATACGCGTTTCGCTCTTACGCGCGATCGGCAGGCCTGAGCTTTCCACGATTCGCATTCCCTCGCGACCGAGGAGGGTGCGGCTCGATCCTGAGTCCACGAGAGCCAGTATCGGATGTCCGCATACGCGAATTTTTAGGTATCGAAGAGGAGGTAACTCGACGGGCTCAAAGGTAACAAAAGAGTGTGGAAGCGTTTCCACCCCGCTGTCTACAAGTCGGGCCTCGGTTTTAGAATTCGGGGTCGTAGGGACCCGTCCTACGAACTCCCTCCCGCGTTTCCCGGACACGCAGGGCAAGTCCTCGTGGTGAATCCGCGTTTGCCACACTTATAGCAGTGTGTCTGCTGAGCCTTCGTGCAATTACGCGCGCGATGTCCGATTTTCTCGCAATTCCAGCATTTCATGCTGGCGTCCCCTACACCGATTCCTAACGCGGCGTCCACAACTACCGGGCTCGCCTGCGCGGTATCAGAGGTCGCGGTCGCAGCCGGTCTCGCGTTTTTCTTTTTGGTGCCGGTCTTACGGCCTACGGCCTCCCCGACGGCGACCGTAACCGGGTTCCTCGGTTTCCCCTTCGGGGCGTGGTACGCTAAATCCGGAAAAATCGATTGCTCCGGCGGCAATGGGGGTCGATAATATTTGTCCGCGAGCAAACTACGCTCTACCCGCGTGGCTAGGTCCTCCAACCCGTGAAAATCGTGAAATTCCTGCCGGCGTATAGCGATTTGTAAACGCGGCAGTAAGTTACGGTGGGCGAAAGTTAGCTGCTCCGACAAGCTCCAGGGAGGGCTCATTCGCCCGAATAAAGCGCGCAAACATGTTAAGTAATCCGCGGCGGCCTCGTGTTCTCCCTGAGTCCTCCGTAGGACCTCCTCCCTGAGCATATATTGGTAGTCCGGGTCGCCGAATCGCGCCCTCCACGCATTCTCGAAGTCTTCCCAATTACGCCAGTATTGGCTCTCGAGCCGCACCCAATATAACGCGACATCCGATAGGAAAAGTGGCAGGCACTTGAAAAGATCCGAGTCGTCGATCGGGATAATCGCGCGAGCCTCCTTTATCCGTAAAAGGAAGGCCTCCGCGTCGCTGCCGCGTTTCCCCGAGAAGTGGAGGTTCCACTTCCGCATCAGATTATATGCTTCGGACGCGGATCCGCGCGTGGACCGTCCCCCCGACGCGAATGGTACCGGCTCGGCCCGTAGGGGTGGCGGAAAATCGTAATTCGGTTCCCTCGCCCCTCCACCCCTCTGCCCGTGATCTAATTCTGCCCCCTTCGGTTCGAAAATCTGCCGGGGCAGCTCGAAACTCGGGCGAGGCGGTGTCCTCTGCGCCCCCGCGTTCGCGAAGGGCACAGCGGCCCTGGGGTCTAAGGTCGCGCGGGGCGGCGTTCGGTGCAACCCCAAACCGGCGAAGGGTAGGCCCTCATCCGTGGGCGCCTCCACCTGCCCGGGCGGCACCACGCCAACCGCGTCAAAGCCGACCACCCCCCCCTCGGGGCTGGGCGAGGGCGGCGGATCCATCCCCGCGAGGGCCGCGATCTCAAATTTTAGCAAGCGCGCCCGTAAAACCGGAAGTATACCGCAAGTCTTTAATTTTCGATCCGTCAAGTGTTGGAGGACCTCTGGCTCGTTTAATTTGTTAATCCAGCTATGGGGCGAACCTTCCCCCCGCATCTCGCAAATCCCGGTCTCAACTTCTCGATCCTACTCGCGGAAGTCGCGCAACAACAAGGTAGCACGCGCGAAAGGTAGATAGTCGCGTGACAGCGAGGTAACACGCGCGGAAAGGTAGACAGCCGCGTGATGGCGAGGTAACACGCGCGGAAAGGTAGGTAGCCGCGTGATAGCGAGGTAACACGCGCGGAAGGCAACAGATATATTTGTTATTATTTTTCCCTTTGTCCCGACCGCACGCTCAAAGCCGACAATAACACCGCGGAACGAAAACGTATGCCAGTCGCGACAATGTCAGTCGCTATACACAAAGGACCGAAGTCGCAAAAACCAAATATATCCTATTCCAAAGTCGGAAATAATAATCCTGCCTCGATCGTGGTAAACACGCAGGAATCCGCCAAAAGAAACGGCAGAAAAACGCGCGGCCCTCAAGCCGCCAGCAATAACACGTCGATCGCGGTAAACACTAAGGAATTCGGCGCGAGAAAAACAAACGGAAAAACGCGCGGCTTTCACAGGCAAATCAACATAAGTGGTCGGGCGAAACCCGATACATCGTATACATATTTCGCTCAAATTTCCATGGCACCGGCCTTCCAGGGCCGAAATAATATTCAACACAAATACAACTTAAACCTAGGATAACATGCAACACACAAAAAGAAATATGCTTCGTAATTGATTGCGCACGCTCGCTCTCCCTTAATTTCCTCTCAATTACCGTCTTTTTCTTTGCGAGAACGCCCCACGTTGGGCGCCAAAATTTTGCAACCCGTTTTTCCTCGGTCTCGCCCGCCGAGAAGGCGCGGCTGCAAATTAGTCACCGATAGAGAGGTAAAAGGTATCCGCAAGGTACTCAAAGCGGCTAAGACTCTCAAAGGTAGACGCGAGGTATTCCGCCAGTTAATTTCCACGATATTCACGAGGCATTTCAGTAGGTAATCTCGAAGTATTCGCTAGGTATTTCAGTAGGTAATCTCGAGGTATTCGCGAGGTATTTCAACAGGTAATCTCGAGGTATTCGCGAGGTATTCCAATCTCCACGATATTCGCGAAGTAACGCGAAAATTTGGGCGCCAGGTGCGAATACGCGCACCACGTTTCGTAAGCCTAATCTTGACGCGATCGCCCGGACACGCACGTCCACTCAGGGCGCGGGGCGAGTTTGATACTTTGAGGAAAGGGAGAGGCGGCACAACGCAATCAACACACTCAAATAATGTATAACAAAGAAATATATTTACGGAAAGAAATAATAATATATTTACGGAAAGAAATAATAGAACGCTGGTGAAAAGATATGACAAATGATAGACTCACGCTCTCAACTCACTCATACCACGCACTCGAACACGAAACTATATCCGCAACCTACTTGAATCGCAACTTGTCCGAAACCCGAAATGCCAACGCTCGCGAAACTTTCCCCGCGCTCGTTTTCGCGGCGGCCTCAGCGAATGCGCGGCAAAAACCCGCGCGACATTCCTCGGCCGCCCGCGACGCAACAACCGTAGCAATTGCCCCCGACACGTCTCACGACGTTCGCGGGACTTTACTCTTCTCCCGATACGTTTTACGACGTTCGCGAGATACTAACTCGAAATCCGAAGTTCCCCCGACACGTTTCACAACGTTCGCGAGACCATTCCCCCGATACGTTTCACAACGTTCGCGAGACCATTACCCCGATACGTCTTACGACGTTCGCGAGGCAACCACGATACTTTTCGCGACACTCCTACTCGGAATCCGCGAAACGACACCAATAACCGCCGCGATTCCGCGATCCCGTGGAAACTTCCGACGCAACGGTCTCACCCTGCCGGGCGTATCCGGCACGCGCGATACGCCCGACGCAACCGTGCACGGAGAGTTTCCCCACACCCACACACACGCGACTGTCGGCCGCACTGGTCCCCGAGGAGGGCCTATACGCGAACTCAAAACCGTGCGCTCCCTCGGCCGGCCTCCTTTATCCGCGTTTCAAGGTAATAGGTACTCTAGGTACTGACCAACTTCCTGGCACGAGATGAGGTAAACGTACGTGCGCAGGTAACACAAAAGAAAGGTAATCGAGGAGAGGCGGAGGCCGAGGTCGCACACGGAACGCGACGAGATACCGGGGTGGTAGCCTTACACGTGTCGCTGCGCTGCTCAGGACGGCTGCTCGGTCGGGGCGGACTCGTCTCGGCTCCAGGATGCCTCTCGCTCGCCAGCCAGCACGACAGTGCCGAGTCGCTCGCCGGTTCGGACCGCGTTGGGTCCCCGCGCATGCGTGGCCGCCCGCGGCCGCTCAGCTCCGCCGATCCGCTCTTCGCGCTGCTCTCGCCGCTCACGACGTCCCACGTGACGCCTGCCGCTCGACCGCGGGACTTTTGACTGGAGTGCTCCTCGCCTCGTTTTACTGGCGGTACCGGTCGGGACTTTCAAGTCTGATGCAGGTGCGCCAGGCTGGCCAGGCCTTGGCCACTGACCGGTGCAGTCCACGTCCCCGGCTGCGGCGTTCAGGGTCGCACATCCGCTCCGCGGTAGCGATGCTGCGTCCTTCATTCGAGGCGTGGCGGCGCGCCCTTGGTTTCCTTGCTGCGGCGGGCTCGGGCGTCTCGCTGCTCCCGGCGGGACCGCGGGACGGCCCGGCGGCGGGTCCGGACGTGACTCGGATGTCGGCGTGCCGCTCCGTTTGGTCCCCGCCGACGCTTGGTTTCTCCCTCGTCGCGACACGTGGTCGTTACATGGTGTGGCTGGCTGCCCACCCCCGCGACACTCGCCGCGCTCCTCCTAAAACTAACTTACGCTTCGCAAAAATATGATTACCCTAAACGCGCCTCCTCGACCTGGGACGAGACGGCATCCCCGGCTTTCCCCTCGGCCGAGCCGTCCGGGCGGTGGACGTGACTATGTCACGTCACAAGACTTACAGTTTTCGACGCGCTGCACACTTTTGGTCCTATACATTCGCCCTGTATCCCTTATAGTTTGAGAGATTTCAACGAAACAATAAATTGTTGTGTCTTTACGTCTTCCCTGGCGAGATATCGCTACGGCATCTATGAAGTCTTACAGTTTTCGACGCGCTGCACACTTTTGGTCCTATACATTCGCCCCGTATCCTTTATAGTTTAAGAGATATCAACGATATAACGGATTTTTGTGTTTCTACGCCTTCTCTGACGGAATAGAGCTACGGGGCCATTGAAGACATAGCTCTTGACGCGCTGCACATATTGGTCCTACACATTAGCCCTGTATCTCTTATAGTTTAAGAGATATCAACGATACAATAAATTTTTGTGTTTTTACGTCTTCCCTGACGAGATATCGATACGGCATCTATGAGTTCTTATACTTTTCGACGCGCTGCACACTTTTGGTCCTATACATTAGCCCCGTATCTCTTATAGTTTAAGAGATATCAACGATACAATAAATTTTTGTGTCTTTACGTCTTCTCTGACGAGATATCGATACGGCATCTATGAGTTCTTATACTTTTCGACGCGCTGCACACTTTTGGTCCTATACATTAGCCCCGTATCTCTTATAGTTTAAGAGATATCAACGACATAATGGATTTTTGTGTTTCTACGACTTCTCTGACGGAATAGAGCTACGGGACCGGTGAAGCCTTACAGTTTTCGACACGCTGCACACTTTTGGTCCTATACATTAGCCCCGTATCTCTCATAGTTTAAAAGATATCAACGAAATAATTGTTTTTTGTGTTTCTACGCCTTCTCTGACGGAATAGAGCTACGGGACCGTTGAAGACTTACAGTTTTCGACGCGCTGCACACTTTTGGTCCTATACATTAGCCCCGTATCTCTTATAGTTTAAGAGACATCAACGCTAAAATGGATTTTTGTGTTTCTACGACTTCTCTGACGGAATAGAGCTACGGGACCGGTGAAGCCTTATAGTTTTCGACGCGCTGCACACTTTTGGTCCTATACATTAGCCCCGTATCTTTATAGTTTAAGAGATATCAACGATAAAATGGATTTTTGTGTTTCTACGTCTTCTCTGACGGAAAAGAGCTACGGGACCGGTGAAGACTTACAGTTTTCGACGCGCTGCACACTTTTGGTCCTATACATTAGCCCCGTATCTCTTATAGTTTAAGAGATATCAACGATATAATGGATTTTTGTGTTTCTACGTTTTCTCTGACGGAAAAGAGCTACGGGACCGGTGAAGACTTACAGTTTTCGACGCGCTGCACACTTTTGGTCCTATACATTAGCCCCGTATCTCTCATAGTTTAAAAGATATCAACGAAATAATTGATTTTTGTGTTTCTACGCTTTCTCTGACGGAATAAAGCTACGGGACCGTTGAAGACTTATAGCTTTTGACGCGTTGCACACTTTTGGTCCTATGCATTAGTTCCGTATCTCTTATAGTTTAAGAGTTATCAACGAAATAATGGATTATTGTGCTTCTACGTCTTCTCTGACGGAATAGTGCTACGGGACCGGTAAAGTTTTATAGTTTTCGACGCGTTGAACACATTTGGTCCTATACATTAGCCCCGTATCTCTTATAGTTTAAGAGATATCAACAAAATAATAGATTTTTGTGTTTTTACGTGTTCTCTGACGGAATAGAGCTACGTGCCGGTGAAGCTTTACAGCTTTCGACGCGCTGCACATTTTTGGTCATATACATTAGCCTTGTATCTCTTATAGTTTAAGAGATATCAACGAAATAATAGTTTTTTGTGTTTCTACGCCTCCTCTGACGGAATAGAGCTACGGGACCGGTGAAGATTTATAGTTTTCGACGCGCTGCACTCTTTTTTCCCTATACATTAGCCCCGTATCTCTTATAGTTTAAGAGATATCAACAAAATAATAGATTTTTGTGTTTCTACGTCTTCTCTGACGGAATAGAGCTACGGGACCGGTGAAGTTTATAGTTTTCGACGCGTTGCACACTTTTGGTCCTATACATTAGCTTCCGTATCTCTTATAGTTTAAGAGATTATCAACGAAATAATGGATTTTTGTGTTTCTACGTCTTCTCTGACGGAATAGAGCTACGGGACCGGTGAAGTTTTATAGTTTTCGACGCGTTGCACACTTTTGGTCCTATACATTAGCCCCGTATCTCTTATAGTTTAAGAGATATCAACGAAATAATAGATTTTTGTGTTTCTACGTGTTCTCTGACGGAATAGAGCTACGGGACCGGTGAAGCTTTATAGCTTTCGACGCGCTGCACATTTTTGGTCATATACATTAGCCTTGCTATCTCTTATAGTTTAAGAGTTATCAACGAAATAATGGATTTTTGTGTTTCTACGTCTTCTCTGACGGAATAGTGCTACGGGACCGGTAAAGTTTTATAGTTTTCGACGCGTTGAACACATTTGGTCCTATACATTAGCCCCGTATCTCTTATAGTTTAAGAGATATCAACAAAATAATAGATTTTTGTGTTTCTACGTGTTCTCTGACGGAATAGAGCTACGTGCCGGTGAAGCTTTACAGCTTTCGACGCGCTGCACATTTTTGGTCATATACATTAGCCTTGTATCTCTTATAGTTTAAGAGATATCAACGAAATAATAGTTTTTTGTGTTTCTACGCCTCCTCTGACGGAATAGAGCTACGGGACCGGTGAAGATTTATAGTTTTCGACGCGCTGCACTCTTTTTGCCCTATACATTAGCCCCGTATCTCTTATAGTTTAAGAGATATCAACGAATAATAGATTTTTGTGTTTCTACGTGTTCTCTGACGGAATAGAGCTACGTGCCGGTGAAGCTTTATAGCTTTCGACGCGCTGCACATTTTTGGTCATATACATTAGCCTTGTATCTCTTATAGTTTAAAAGTTATCAACGAAATAATGGATTTTTGTGTTTCCACGTCTTCTCTGACGGAATAGTGCTACGGGACCGGTAAAGTTTTATAGTTTTCGACGCGTTGCACACTTTTGGTCCTATGCATTAGTTCCGTATCTCTTATAGTTTTAGAGGTATCAACGAAATAATAGATTTTTGTGTTTCTACGTCTTCTCTGACGGAATAGAGCTGCGGGACCGGTGAAGCCTTATAGTTTTCGACGCGCTGCACATTTTTGTCCCTATACATTAGCTCCGTATCTCTTAAAGTTTAAGAGATATCAACGAAATAATAGTTTTTTGTGTTTCTACGTCTCCTCTGACGGAATAGTGCTACGGGACCGGTGAAGTTTTATAGCCTTCGACGCGCTCACACTTTTGGTCCTATACATTAGCTTCGTATCTCTTTCAGTATAAGAGATATCAACGAAATAATGGATTTTTGTGTTTTTACGTCTTCTCTGACGGAATAGAGCTGCGGGACCGGTGAAGCCTTATAGTTTTCGACGCGCTGCACATTTTTTGTCCTATACATTAGCTCCGTATCTCTTATAGTTTAAGAGATATCAACGAAATAATAGTTTTTTGTGTTTCTACGCCTCCTCTGACGGAATAGATGCT
>JASTWR010002433.1:0-19188 GCA_030770355.1 Harpagoxenus sublaevis
AAAAAACAAATCGTTTCAGTGCTCCCCACGCACTAGACGGTGCTTAAAATAGACTCCACAGAAACAAGCAAGGCTATAAAAAACTAATAAAACAAACTCACAGCAAGTGTGACGGCAACAACAAAGGTCTGTTGGTAGTGGTGTGGGCGATTACTTCGCTTTTTAAGGAGGGTGAAGGAAGTCAACCAAAAGACGGAACTGATGATCAGGCGACAGTCGGAACAATCCAAAAAATTCTTCGTGATCAGTTTTCAAAACAAGTTCCCTGACGGATTAGAGTAGAAACCCTTGGGCGTTTCTCACCCAATTTACCGGCCGAACCCACCACCGGCGATGGGTCCACTTCCTTCTTCTCCTCAGCAAGGGCATATTCCAGCAGTATCAAATTGTTCAACTTCAAAAGCAAAGTGTTTCCATTTCAAAGGATACAGCAACCACAGCCCGGCTTTTCTCAAATATCCCATTTTCCTGTTCCGATTTTATTTGAATTAGATGCTATTTACGTATATATGAATATACTTATATATATGAATATACGTATATATGAATATACTTACTGTGGTACGCAGGACAATTTTCGCATAAACTCAAGCGAAGACCATTTACACAGACACGATGAACGATGCGACTTGTATTCAGATCAACGTGTGTACCTCTCCCTGTTCCGATTATTATTTCGATTAGATTCTATTTGTATATATAAAATATGCGTATATATAAATATACTTACTGTGGTAAGCAGGACGATTTTCGTATACACTGGAGCGAAGACCATGCAGACAGACACGATGAACGATGCAACTTGTATTGAGATCCACGTTTGTACCCTCTCCCTGTTTCCGATTATTATTTCGATTAGATTCTCTTTATTATATATATAGAGTATTATATCTTCCTATACTTCCTGTGGTAGCAGGACGATTTTTCGCATACACTGGAACGAAGACCATGCAGACAGACACGATGAACGATGCAACTTGTATTCACGGGTATGTAACTCGCAACTGACGACATAACCCTCTCGAAAGCAGCGCCTTTCAACCGCAGTTCTCAATTCTCACTTCTGATTGGTTTTTTCTGCCTACGCTGTACGACCTATGAAGCCATTGTAGACAACCCTGGCCGCAAGAAATTGCGTTACAACTTGCGCCTTAAAACCATTCCCTACTGCCACTGCCTTACAACCTCTATGTAGAAGAAGCTTAACAATTTAACTAAAATTGACATATCAAGTAAGTTTGAGAGAGAAAAGACGATAAATATTACTATAAAGGTTCTCTACATAGAGGTTGTAAGCTGGTATTAACGCAGTAGCAGTACGTCTCAGGAAAATTTTTTCGGTGTAGTAGGTCGTAACAGTGGTAGTAGGCGAGGGTGATACAACTGCTCATATTCCACATAGAGGTTTTAAGCAGTTTAAGGTGGTATTAACGCAGTAGCAGTACGGCTCAGGCATAGACTATAGAACATCAAGAAAGCGCTTTCCGGTGTAGTAGATCGTAACATTGGTAGTAAGCGAAATGAACCAAGTCCATTTCTCACGGCTACGTTCTACGTCGCCCATCCTCAGGTTAGGTTTAGGTTACATGGTCGATCTGTCTACATGGTCTTCGCTTGAGTTTATGCGAAAATCGTCGTGCTACCACAGTAAGTATATTCATATATACGCATATTTATATATACAAATAGAATCTAATCGAAATAATAATCGGAACAGGGAGAGGTACACACGTTGATCTGAATACAAGTCGCATCGTTCATCGTGTCTGTCTGCATGGTCCTTCGCTCCAGTGTATACGAAAATCGTCCTGCTACCACAGTAAGTATATTCATATATACGTATATTTATATATACAAATAGAATCTAATCGAAATAATCGTAAGATGATATATGAAACTATATTCACACATTTTATTTCTGAGTTGTAATAATTGGAAAGATTTGTATAATATTTAGTACAATTATTAATAATGCAATTTTGTCATTTCAGGTCGGTGTGGACTCAGCTCAGCAAAAGATCTACATGCATACAATGTTGGCTCAACGACCGTTATCTTCCATGCGTTCCACTGATCTCAGTTTAAGCAAGACTATCCCTCAACGCCGCCTCGCTGTGTTATATATTTAATATTGAAACTGTATGTTCCTATTAGACATAAAACATTAATGTACAGCATTACATTCTAATAATTGTACTACATATATGTATAATACAGATGCTATATATGGCTGTATATTAAGACAATATAAAAACTAAGTTTAAAAAATGAAAACTATATAAGTCATATTTATTGTAAGAATTGTGCAATACAGAGTATAAGACATTATGCCTCTTTTCATAAAATAATCTCATCTGTTCAATTCTCTTCCTGTAATTCGTGTTATTTTATAATCACATCTAAAATAATACAATCAAATTTAAAATAATATAATCATACTTAATATAGTATAATTAGACTTACAATATTATAATCAGACTTCAAATATAATCACACTTAAAATAATACTATCAGATTTAAAATAATATAATCAGACTTAAAATAGTATAATTAGACTTACAATATTATAATCAGACTTACAATATTATAATCAGACTTCAAACAATATAATCAACTTAAAATAATACAATCAGACTTCAAACAATATAATCAAACTTAAAATAATACAATCAGACTTCAAATAATATAATCAGACTTCAAATAATATAATCGCACTTAAAATAATACAATCAGACTTCAAATAATAAAATCAGACTTCAAATAATATAATCGCACTTAAAATAATACAATCAGACTTCAAATAATATAATCAGACTTCAAATAATATAATCGCACTTAAAATAATACAATCAGACTTCAAATAATATAATCAGACTTCAAATAATATAATCAGACTTCAAATAATATAATCAGACTTCAAATAATATAATCGCACTTAAAATAATACAATCAGACTTCAAATAATATAATCAGACTTTAAATAATATAATCAGACTTCAAATAATATAATCAGACTTCAAATAAATTGTATAATTATGCAACAGAACATTAAAATCACTTTTTGCCATACTTTTCACTTATCATGGAAAATATATCCATCATGAACTCTGGGTGCCTTTCAACAGGCACACTTTTTAAAAGCAATGGAGAAAGCGTGAAGAGTTGCATTACTATCATCTATACTGGAGGTACGATTCACAGAAGCATTCATTACAGCTGTCATAGAAGACAGCTCCTTTGTCTGTTTAAAAATTTCCTGAGTCAACATATCATCATCCTTCTTCTTCTTTGCAGCAAAATTGTCAAGCTCAGGAACAGTGCGTTTTGACAAGCCCGGCTTCTTTTATGGCTTGTAGAATAGATTGAGATGCCGAGCTCTGGCTCACACCTGGAGAGACTACAACTTCCTCTGCTGTATCTGCAATGAGTGACCGCCCAGTTGAGGTCCGACTCTCCGAAGTATCACATTCATCTCCTGCGGAAACAATGAACAACAATTAATGTTAATTTTATTTCATAGTGGCTTGCTTGACACCAACCGTTTGGTACGCGTACCAAACGGTCGGTGTAATGTAGGCCAATTATTACGAAAGAGTTGTCCGTACTTTCAAAAAACAAATCGTTTTCAGTGCTCCACGCACTAGACGGTGCGTTAAAATAGACTCAACAGAAACAAGCAAGGCTATAAAAAACTAAATAAAAAAACTCACAGCAATGTGACGGCAACACAAAGGTCTGTTGGTAGTGGTGTGCGATTACTTCGCTTTTTAAGACGAGGGTGAAGGAAGTCAACCAAAAGACGGAACTGATGATCAGGCGACATTCGGAACAATCCAAAAAATTCTTCGTGATCAGTTTCAACAAGTTCCCTGACGAGATTAGAGTAGAAACCTTGGGCGTTTCTCACCCAATTTACCGGCCGAACCCACCACCGGCGATGGGTCACTTTCCTTCTTCTCCTCAGCAAGGCATATTCCAGCAGTATCAAATTGTTCAACTTCAAAAGCAAAGTGTTCCATTTCAAAGGATACAGCAACCACAGCCCGGCTTTTCTCAAAATATCCATTTTCCTGTTCCGATTATTATTTGAATTAGATGCTATTTACGTATATATGAATATACTTATATATATGAATATACGTATATATGAATATACTTACTGTGGTAGCAGGACAATTTTCGCATAAACTCAAGCGAAGACCATGTACACAGACACGATGAACGATGCGACTTGTATTCAGATCAACGTGTGTACCTCTCCCTGTTCCGATTATTATTTCGATTAGATTCTATTTGTATATATAAATATGCGTATATATAAATATACTTACTGTGGTAGCAGGACGATTTTCGTATACACTGGAGCGAAGACCATGCAGACAGACACGATGAACGATGCAACTTGTATTGAGATCCACGTGTGTACCTCTCCCTGTTCCGATTATTATTTCGATTAGATTCTATTTGTATATATAAATATACGTATATATGAATATACTTACTGTGGTAGCAGGACGATTTTCGCATACACTGGAACGAAGACCATGCAGACAGACACGATGAACGATGCAACTTGTATTCACGGGTATGTAACCTCGGCAACTGACGACATAACCTCTCGAAAGCAGCGCCTTTCAACCGCAGTTCTCAATTCTCACTTCTGATTGGTTGGTCTGCTACGCTGTACGACCTATGAAGCCATTGTAGACAACCCTGGCCGCAAGAAATTGCGTTACAACTTGCGCCTTAAAACCATTCCCCTACTGCCACTGCCTTACAACCTCTATGTAGAAGAAGCTTAACAATTTAACTAAAATTGACATATCAAGTAAGTTTGAGAGAGAAAAGACGATAAATATTTACTATAAAGGTTCTTCTACATAGAGGTTGTAAGCTGGTATTAACGCAGTAGCAGTACGTCTCAGGAAAATTTTTTTTGGTGTAGTAGGTCGTAACAGTGGTAGTAGGCGAGGTGATACAACTGCTCATATTCCACATAGAGGTTTTAAGCAGTTTTAAGGTGGTATTAACGCAGTAGCAGTACGGCTCAGGCATAGACTATAGAACATCAAGAAAGCGCTTTCCGGTGTAGTAGATCGTAACAGTGGTAGTAAGCGAAATGAACCAAGTCCATTTCTCACGGCTACGTTCTACGTCGCCCATCCTCAGGTTAGGTTAGGTTACATGGTCGATCTGTCTACATGGTCTTCGCTTGAGTTTATGCGAAAATCGTCGTGCTACCACAGTAAGTATATTCATATATACGCATATTTATATATACAAATAGAATCTAATCGAAATAATAATCGGAATAGGGAGAGGTACACACGTTGATCTGAATACAAGTCGCATCGTTCATCATGTCTGTCTGCATGGTCTTCGCTCCAGTGTATACGAAAATCGTCCTGCTACCACAGTAAGTATATTTATATATACGTATATTTATATATACAAATAGAATCTAATCGAAATAATAATCGGAACAGGGAGAGGTACACACGTTGATCTGAATACAAGTCGCATCGTTCATCGTGTCTGTCTGCATGGTCTTTGCTCCAGTGTATACGAAAATCGTCCTGCTACCACAGTAAGTATATTCATATATACGTATATTTATATATACAAATAGAATCTAATCGAAATAATCGTAAGATGATATATGAAACTATATTCACACATTTTATTTCTGAGTTGTAATAATTGGAAAGATTTGTATAATATTTAGTACAATTATTAATAATGCAATTTTGTCATTTCAGGTCGGTGTGGACTCAGCTCAGTAAAAGATCTACATGCATACAATGTTGGCTCAACGACCGTTATCTTCCATGCATTCCACTGATCTCAGTTTAAGCAAGACTATCCTTCAACGCCGCCTCGCTGTGTTATATATTTAATATTGAAACTGTATGTTCCTATTAGACATAAAACATTAATGTACAGCATTACATTCTAATAATTGTACTACATATATGTATAATACAGATGCTATATATGGCTGTATATTAAGACAATATAAAAACTAAGTTTAAAAAATGAAAACTATATAAGTCATATTTATTGCAAGAATTGTGCAATACAGAGTATAAGACATTATGCCTCTTTTCATAAAATAATCTCATCTGTTCAATTCTCTTCCTGTAATTCGTGTTATTTTATAATCACACTTAAAATAATACAATCAAATTTAAAATAATATAATCATACTTAATATAGTATAATTAGACTTACAATATTATAATCAGACTTCAAATATAATCACACTTAAAATAATACTATCAGATTTAAAATAATATAATCAGACTTAAAATAGTATAATTAGACTTACAATATTATAATCAGACTTACAATATTATAATCAGACTTCAAACAATATAATCAAACTTAAAATAATACAATCAGACTTCAAACAATATAATCAAACTTAAAATAATACAATCAGATTTCAAATAATATAATCAGACTTCAAATAATATAATCGCACTTAAAATAATACAATCAGACTTCAAATAATAAAATCAGACTTCAAATAATATAATCGCACTTAAAATAATACAATCAGACTTCAAATAATATAATCAGACTTCAAATAAATTGTAATAATTATGCAACAGAACATTAAAATCACTTTTTGCCATACTTTTCACTTATCATGGAAAATATATCCATCATGAACTCTGGGTGCCTTTCAACAGGCACACTTTTTAAAGCAATGGAGAAAGCGTGAAGAGTTGCATTACTATCATCTATACTGGAGGTACGATTCACAGAAGCATTCATTACAGCTGTCATAGAAGACAGCTCCTTTGTCTGTTTAAAAATTTCCTGAGTCAACATATCATCATCCTTCTTCTTCTTCGCAGCAAAATTGTCAAGCTCAGGAACAGTGCGTTTTGATTTCCCGGCTTCTTTTATGGCATGTAGAATAGATTGAGATGCCGAGCTCTGGCTCACACCTGGAGAGACTACAACTTCCTCTGCTGTATCTGCAATGAGTGACCGCCCAGTTGAGCTCCGACTCTCCGAAGTATCACATTCATCTCCTGCGGAAACAATGAACAACAATTAATGTTAATTTTATTTCATAGTGGCTTGCTTGACACCAACCGTTTGGTACGCGTACCAAACGGTCGGTGTAATGTAGGCCAATTATTACGAAAGAATTGTCCGTACTTTCAAAAAACAAATCGTTTTCAGTGCTCCACGCACTAGACGGTGCGTTAAAATAGACTCAACAGAAACAAGCAAGGCTATAAAAAACTAAATAAAAAAACTCACAGCAATGTGACAGCAACACAAAGGTCTGTTGGTAGTGGTGTGCGATTACTTCGCTTTTTAAGACGAGGGTGAAGGAAGTCAACCAAAAGACGGAACTGATGATCAGGCGACATTCGGAACAACCCAAAAAATTCTTCGTGATCAGTTTCAACAAGTTCCCTGACGAGATTAGAGTAGAAACCTTGGGCGTTTCTCACCCGATTTACCGGCCGAACCCACCACCGGCGATGAGTCACTCTCCTTCTTCTCCTCAGCAAGGCATATTCCAGCAGTATCAAATTGTTCAACTTCAAAAGCAGTGTTCCATTTCAAAAGATACAGCAACCACAGCCCGGCTTTTCTCAAAATATCCATTTTCCTGTTCCGATTATTATTTGAATTAGATGCTATTTACGTATATATGAATATACTTATATATATGAATATACGTATATATGAATATACTTACTGTGGTAGCAGGACAATTTTCGCATAAACTCAAGCGACGACCATGTACACAGACACGATGAACAATGCAACTTGTATTCAGATCAACGTGTGTACCTCTCCCTGTTCCGATTATTATTTCGATTAGATTCTATTTGTATATATAAATATGCGTATATATGAATATACTTACTGTGGTAGCAGGACGATTTTCGTATACACTGGAGCGAAGACCATGCAGACAGACAGGATGAACGATGCAACTTGTATTGAGATCCACGTGTGTACCTCTCCCTGTTCCGATTATTATTTCAATTAGATTCTATTTGTATATATAAATATGCGTATATATGAATATACTTACTGTGGTAGCAGGACGATTTTCGTATACACTGGAGCGAAGACCATGCAGACAGACACGATGAACGATGCAACTTGTATTGAGATCCACGTGTGTACCTCTCCCTGTTCCGATTATTATTTCGATTAGATTCTATTTGTATATATAAATATGCGTATATATGAATATACTTACTGTGGTAGCAGGACGATTTTCGTATACACTGGAGCGAAGACCATGCAGACAGACACGATGAACGATGCAACTTGTATTCAGATCAACGTGTGTACCTCTCCCTGTTCCGATTATTATTTCGATTAGATTCTATTTGTATATATAAATATACGTATATATGAATATACTTACTGTGGTAGCAGGACGATTTTCGCATACACTGGAACGAAGACCATGCAGACAGACACGATGAACGATGCAACTTGTATTCACGCGTATGTAACCTCGGCAACTGACGACATAACCTCTCGAAAGCAGCGCCTTTCGACCGCAGTTCTCAATTCTCACTTCTGATTGGTTGGTCTGCTACGCTGTACGACCTACGAAGCCATTGTAGACAACCCTGGCCGCAAGAAATTGCGTTACAACTTGCGCCTTAAAACCATTCCCCTACTGCCACTGCCTTACAACCTCTATGTAGAAGAAGCTTAAGGTATTCCAATTAAGTTTTAATAAAAATACATTCAACTGATGTATTTTTGTGTAAAAGCGAAGGTTTAAAAAACAAAAATCATTGCTCGTGCTTCTTAAAAATAGAAATTAAGCGCTAAAGTTGACGTGTTTAAAGGTTAAAAAATCTGTCACATCGACCATCGACCTATAAATGGACCATGATGTGAATCATGTGAATACACTCTGAATTCTGAAATATTTCTGAAAGTTCTGGAACGCGCACTGCCCACATGTAGAGACATAGCCTGCATTCGCGGAGCACGCTTTCAGCGCTATTGTATCATTCTATCTTTATTATTCATTATACGTAAAACAAGGATAGAATGATGTAAAAGCGCTAAAAGCGCGCTCCCCGAACGCAGCCATAGATAATCAGAGATGCGACATTGAACCGCATGGCCTGATTGGCTGCCTAATCACGTGGTTATAACGCCATTTTGCTTCCCTATAATTGCATTTTATTAACAATCAGTGGTACGTATAATGCAAATTTGTATAATGTTAGTGGTAATTTATTGGTGAAAACAATAATAGAAAAATATCTACAGTGATTTTATTTAGGAAACACTTAAGCCCCTTGCACAATGCTAATCAACAGGCAATAGGAACAGGGAACAGAAATCAGAAACCTTGTATTTATGCAGAATAGACGATGACACAGGCAATAGACACAGAATTTCCATCACGTTGGAAATTCTGTGTTTATTGCCTGTTGACAACCAATCATATCGTTCGAATTTTTTAGGTTTGTATTGACAAATTTGAGGTTATTTCCTGTTCCTATTGCCTGTTGCCTAGCATTGTGCAAGGGCCTTTACTCTTTCCCCCTTCTTCTCCTTGCAATTTAACCTTACTCTGTCAATTTCTCTCACTTTATAAGTATATACTCATAATGGAAGCAACATGGCGGATAATCGGGATAATGGCGATTAGATCGCGTTAGCTCGATATATCGACCGTCAATGTCGCATCTCTGATTATCTAGGCCGGTATTCATAGTTATTTAAGATCGTCTTAAGTTCAATCTTAAGATGTCATGAACCAATCACAGAGCCGTATTAGCGTCTCAAGACATTACTTAAGACGATCTTGAAGACTATGAATACCGGCCTAGGACTCTAGTCCATATACGAGTGCCAGACCAATCAATTTCCTTATGCATATGTTTATGCGCCTATGCAAGTTTGTCTGGATAGGGCCGGTATTCATAGTCGGATCTTATATTTAAGACCGTCTTAAGTGCAATCTTAAAATGTCATGAACCAATCACAGAGCCGCATTAGCATCTTAAGACATTACTTAAGCCCCTTGCACAATGCCAGGCAACAGGCAATAGGAATAGGAATAACATAGTCGCATCCTTTTTTAATACACTGTATTGAAAAAGGATGCGACTATGTTATTCCTATTCCTATTACCTGTTGCCTGGCATTGTGTCTGGGCTTTAAGACGGTCTTGAAATAAGAATCGACTATGGCCGGTATTCATAGTCGGTTCTTATATTTAAGATCGTCTTAAGTTTAATCTTAAGATGTCATGGACCAATCACAGAACCGTATTAGCGTCTTAAGACATTACTTAAGATGGTCTTGAAATAAGATCCGACTATGAATACCGGCCTATGGCCGGTATTCATAGTCGGTTCTTATATTTAAGATCGTCTTAAGTTCAATCTTAAGATGTCATGGACCAATCACAGAACCGTATTAGCGTCTTAAGACATTACTTAAGATGGTCTTGAAATAAGATCCGACTATGAATACCGGCCTATGAATACCGGCCTGTCGAATCTTATATTTAAGACCGTCTTAAGTGCAATCTTAAGATGTCATGAACCAATCACAGAGCCGTATTAGCGTCTTAAGACATTACTTAAGACGGTCTTGAAATAAGATCCGACTATGAATACTGGCCATAGTCAGATCTTATTTCAAAACCGTCTTAAGTAATGTTTTAAGATTCTAATACAGCTCTGTGGACGGTATTCATAGTCGGTTCTTATATTTAAGACCGTCCTAAGTTCAATCTTAAGATGTCATGAACCAATCACAGAGCCGTATTAGCGTCTTAAAACATTACTTAAGACGGTCTTGAAATAAGATCCGACTATGAATACCGGCCATTATTTAAGACCATTTTAAGTTCAATCTTAAGATTTCCCAATCACAGGCCGGTATTCATAGTCGCTGCCATAGACCTAGGATAAGATAGACGGAGCGTAAGCTGCTAGTATGGACAAGGGGGGTTAGGATAGCGCGGGAGGGGAAATAGAGCCAAGCCTCGGCAAAGTTCGGTTAGACTCGGGGACGTTCGGACCACGTTCCGCGCGCGTGAATCGAAGTTTTAAGTCGCATGACGAATATGACGATCGCGAACGTGGTCGCCGTTGGGACGCAAGTTACGGACAAAGTTGCTGAACAACCTGAGCAAACAAGAAGAAGAAGAAGAAGAATCGAAGTTCTTGCCGTTGCCGTTAGGCACCCGTTAACAACCTTAGCAACAACCGTTTGTACGGCTATAAACAACCATGAAAATTTGTGTTGTGGCCGGTTGCAACAACCGGCTAGGAAATAAGAACGCTGAACAAGAAAATAAAGAAAACGAAATGAGGCATTCGTTTTCATTTCACTCGTAAGTATATAAACTTTTATTTATTAATTAATGAAACTATTTAGGGATGTAGGTTATATACGAGGGGCGTTCAATAAGTAATGCAACACATTTTTTTCCTATTCAAGGTGTTTTATTTTAACATTGCTATAAAACAAACCTTGAATGAGAAAAAAATGTGTTGCATTACTTGTTGAACGCCCCTCATATGAAACTCATGATTTTAACAAATAAATTATTGGTTTTAGATTCCCAAAGAACGATAAAAAGCGACAAAAGTGGTTAGAAGCGTTATATTTAGATAATTACAACCCACCGAAATATGGTGCTGTATGTTCTGCCCATTTTAGAGAAGTGGACTACGACACAACTAATATTCGTCGAACGCTGAAACGAAATGCTGTTCCATTTGTAAGTAAATAATAAAATTCTACTCTTTATTAGCAATTGTTATTGTGCAATAGTGAGATACAGATTTACAGATTTTCTATGTTTTAGTTGGGAAAAGAATATGCTTGCAAAATCATAAGAATTAACACAGATGACGGAAAACCGGGAAAACTCAGTGAGAAAAATGTACAAAATGATGGAGCTGGTTAGTATTGAGATTACATTGATATACATTATAAAAATAATTTAGCATAATGATTTTTAATAATCTTTGTCTCTTCTTCTTAATTAGTATTTGTATGTATGAATATGATCTAATTATAATAATGTTATTATTATAGATGGTGAACAAATGGAAACAGAAGAAGAAATGTGCAATATTAATCTTGGAAGGGTACACCGTTCCACAAGTATTTCTCCAGAGAGAATAGCGAATTCGCCAACAAAGAAGCTATTGGAAATACGCACACGTGAAAATGCACTTTTGAAAAGAAAACTGGCGGTCTCCGTTTATAAGCAACGAATATCAGCAAAAAATATTTATTCGCTACGGGACCTGTTGAAAGGAATGTCCAAGAAGAAACTCACACCAGAAGAATTAAGCGTATTAGAAGGTTTCGATCCAGGTACGAAAGAACTTATAAAGCGTGAAATACGAAAGCGACAAAATTTACCCGTATCAAAAACATATAAACCTAGTATTCGGCCTAGTATTATTTAATTGTTACGACGGCAACTCCAATGATGAGGGTTTCGTGGTAATGTAAAACATGCAGATATCTTACCGCTTTTCATAACTATAATAGATTGTGTAGTTGTCATATCCGTCCCAACTAACACGAAATCTTTACACTAAATACCAATTAAGCACTTTATTTCCGTGATACGCTTCTGTATTCTAGGTTATGGTATCTATCGTCCGGAGAAATGTGTCAAATGTGTAATCGAAAATCGAACAAACAGCGCATGCCAGCGCATCCCTTCCACATGCTGCCAACGCACACCAAAGCGCGAAGGCACATCCGTGTGCTGTCGAATCGGTCGAGCGTCCGAATGTTTCCGAGTCTAACCGAACTTTGCCGAGGCTTGGCTCTATTTCCCCTCCCGCGCTATCACCTACCCCGCAGGCTTACGCTCCGTCTATCTTATCCTAGGTCTATGGTCGCTGCTTAAAAATAAGAATTGCTTAAGAATGGTCTTAAGATGGCGTTTCGATTCATAGACAGGCAATAAGATCGTATTTTAGTAACTGCTTGAGCGTAAACTTCAGCAAGAATGTCTTATTACGGAATATCTTATTATGATTCATAAATGCATCTCATATGCCATAAGCACAATCTGAAGAACTTCTCAATTCATAGTCCTTTAAGACGGTCTTATCTGTTCGCTAAAATGGCAAATAAGGCGTCTTATTCCAAGTCAGGTTGGTAGACCTCTTAAGACAATACTTGTTTCGAAAAACTTTCTTCTGACTAGTGTTCACTTCGAAAAAGAATATAGTTTACAAGAAATATAAGGAAATCAAAGAATTTTAAGGTGCAGTTTTACAATAATAAAGTGTTTAAACATACTGAAATACGTTTTGTTCTCTCTAGTTGTGTCTAACCTTAAAATTTGGAAGTCGTATAGCAATATGGAAAAATCTAAAAGTAAATCAAAACATTTTACATCACTTCAAAAAACATTATTTTTTGATATATTGAAAAGGTAAGCATATAATAGAAGTGAAGAAAAGCGACTCTACTACGCTAAAAGATAATGACGTAGCTTGGTTAGAAATTTGTAACGAGTTCAATCTATCACACCTAAGCACGCAAGAGGTAAGAAAATTACATAATAACATTGATTTAACACTTATTGATACTGATATTTATTGATATTTTTATAGAATAAATTCATTTATATTGCTTTTGCAACAGCTTTTTCGAAGAACTTTCTGACTAGTGTTTACTTCGAAATAGAACAAACATATTTGTAAAATTATTATTATATTTTTTATAATTATGTGTTGTGAATGTAATTTTTTGTAGTATGAACATGCAGGATATAGATTTGCGAGATTTGGATAATATTCCCGATTTTTTGGACGTCGAGAGTGAAGAAAAATAGAAGAAATTGTTGTGCGTGCTCCGAAACGTTATATACGAGATGGACAAAACCCTTTCCAGTTTTATGATGAAAAAGAGTTTAAACGCCGCTTTCGATTTTCAAAAGAAGCTGTCATACATGGTCTTCTACCAAAGTAGAAGAAAATATGGCTAAAATAAATAATCGAAGTCCTCCTATTGCTCCTGTGTTGCAATTACTTGTGTGTTTAAGATTCTACACCACTGCAAGTTGTCAGGTAATAAAATTTGAAAGAGGCAGAGAGAAATATGTTTATATCTGAGTTATAATTGCATATTTTAAAATTATTTATTTCCTTGTAGTTAGTATTAGCGGATATAATAAGCATATCACAGCCTACTCTTTCAAGAATCATTTTTGGTGTTTCGGTATTACTTGCTGGAAACATCCACCGTGTCATAAAGATGCCTTCTTCTGTGGAGCAAATTAACGAAAACCGTACTTTATTTCGGAACTTGGGATTTGGAAATGGAGGTATTGGGTTACCTGGAGTTGATGGTGCTATCGACTGTACTCATATTTGCTTGACTCAATGCAGATTAGAAAATATTGAAGAAGTATACAGGAATCGCAAAGGATACTTTTCTCTCAATGTACAAGTACGTAATATTTTATCCAATAGAGAATGTATAAACTTTATTTTTGCAACCTTAAGATTTAAATATCAATTTTATTACACAAATACACACACACACACACATATATTTATAATATTTACATTCTTATTTAGGCTATCGTCGGACCACGAATGGAATTTCTGGACATCATACCAGAATGGCCAGGAAGCCAACACGACAGTCGTATCTTCCAAAATTCCAGAATTTATATGCGATATATGAGACGTGAATTAACTGGTATATTGATAGGAGATAATGGCTATCCTTGTCTGTCATTTCTTCTGACTCCTGTTCTAAATGCAATAACAGATGAACAGCTAACCTACAATAATATTCATAGACGAACAAGACAAATAGTGGAAAGAACATTTGGAGTATGGAAACGGCGATTTCCTTGCTTAGCCCGAGGACTAACGACAAAACTGATATGCAGCACAACAATTATTGTAGCATGTGCAGTTTTGCATAATCTTTCGCTTACCTACGATAATGTATTGCCGCAAGATGACGAAGAAGAGAATGAAATCGTTGATGATAATGATAATGAAGAGAATGGTGTAAACCGTCCAGAATGGCAACCAGCAGATGGATTTATTATGAAAGACACACTTATACAACGTTTATTTCATTAATTAAAAAAGTAAAGGTAAATAAAATATTTTATTAAATACAAACGCGGACTATTGAAATTATTTTGTAACATAATATTTATTATTTACAGAATAAAAGAAGTTATT
Organism: Harpagoxenus sublaevis; assembly: GCA_030770355.1. Lineage (NCBI taxonomy): Eukaryota > Metazoa > Arthropoda > Insecta > Hymenoptera > Formicidae > Harpagoxenus > Harpagoxenus sublaevis. The sequence continues at coordinate 15,213 of JASTWR010002433.1, forward strand.
CATCCGGTTATGTATGTACGTATGTTTTGTAATATATGTATATGATTCCATTGAGAAGAACCTGACACCTCTGTCAGGAATGGTTGTTAAATGGCAAACAGTTGAATGTATTTTTTACCGATATGGTATAGATGTGACAGAATAAGTCTAATGGGGATTAATAACATCTCTTAAATTAATAGGATGTAAAAGAAAGTTTATATAAGTATGAGTTTATATTTATTTAATTTATTGTAGCACATACAAATATCAATTTGTTCGAGAAACATATGTAAAGTATAATAAAGTATGTAAAATGTATTACACTTATATACATATAAAATAAACAACCGTTTACTTAAAAGAAAGAAAAAGCTAAAAGGAACAATTTTCAATACTTATTTCAATAAACACAACCTTTTATACTTTTTCCAATAATCTTCGATACTTAAGTTTACAAAGTAAGTAAGCTTTCTTTATACTCGCAACATAATATATTATTTCTTTCTTATTATCTCTTAATAATTGCAATAGAATTCAGTCTTTATCGTAATACTTAATATATCAAAAAATATCTCTTAATAATTGCAATAGAATTCTGAAATTTTGGAAGATACGACTATCGTGTTGGCTTCCTGGCCATTCTGGTATGATGTCCAGAAATTCCATTCGTGGTCTGACGATAGCCTAAATAATAATGTAAATATTATAAATATATATTTGTGTGTAATAAAATTGATATATAAATCTTAAGGCTGCAAAAATAAATTCTATACATTCTCTATTGGATAAAATATTACGTACTTGTACATTGAGAGAAAAGTATCCTTTGCGATTCCTTTATACTTCTTCAATATTTTCAAATCTGCATTGAGTCAAGTGAATATGAGTACAGTTGATAGCACCATCAACTCCAGGTAACCCAATACCTCCATTTCCAAATCCCAAGTTCCAAAATAAAGTACGGTTTTCGTTAATTTGCTCCACAGAGGAAGGCAGCTTTATGACACGGTGGATGTTTCCAGCAGGTAATACCGAAACACGAAAAATGATTCTTGAAAGAGTAGGCTGTGATATGCTTATTATATCCGCTAATACTAACTACAAGGAAATAAATAATTTTAAAATATGCAATTATAACACTCAAAGATATAAACTTATTTCTCTCTGCCTGTTTAAAATTTTATTACCTGACAACTTGCAGTGGCGTAGAATCTTAGACACACAAGTAATTGCAACACAGGAGCAATAGGAGGACTTCGATTATTTATTTTAGCCATATTTTCTTCTACTTTGGTAGAAGACCATGTATGACAGCTTCTTTTAAAAATCGAAAGCGGCGTTTAAACTCTTTTTCATCATGAAACTGGAAAGGGTTTTGTCCATCTCGTATAGTATAACGTTTCGGAGCACGCACAACAATTTCTTCTATTTCATCTTCACTCTCGACGTCCAAAAAATCGGGAATATTATCCAAATCTCGCAAATCTATATCCTGCACGTTCATACTACAAAAAATTACATGCACAACACATAATTATAAAAAATATAATAATAATTTTACAAATATGTTTGTTCTATTTCGAAGTAAACACTAGTCAGAAAGTTCTTCCAAAAAGCTGTTGTAAAAGCAATATAAATGAATTTATTCTATAAAAATATCAATAAATATCAGTATCAATAAGTGTTAAATCAATGTTATTATGTAATTTTCTTACCTCTTGCGTGCTTAGGTGTGATAGATTGAACTCGTTACAAATTTCTAACCAAGCTACGTCATTATCTTTTAGCGTAGTAGAGTCGCTTTTCTTCACTTCTATTATATGCTTATACCTTTTTAATATATCAAAAAATAATGTTTTTTGAAGTGATGTAAAATGTTTTGATTTACTTTTAGATTTTTCCATATTGCTATACGACTTCCAAATTTTAAGGTTAGACACAACTAGAGAGAACAAAACGTATTTCAGTATGTTTAAACACTTTATTATTGTGAAACTGCACCTTAAAATTCTTTGATTTCCTTATATTTCTTGTAAACTATATTCTTTTTCGAAGTGAACACTAGTCAGAAGAAAGTTTTTCGAAACAAGTATTGTCTTAAGAGGTCTACGAACCTGACTTAGAATAAGACGCCTTATTTGCCATTTTAGCGGAGAAAAGCCCAGATAAGACCGTGGAAAGGAAGGCAACTATGAATGGAGAAGTTTCTTCAGATTGTGCTTATGGCAGTTAGGGAATATGAGATGCGGATTTATGAATCATAATAAGATATTCGTAATAAGACAGAATTCTTGACTGAAGTTTACGCTCAAGCAGTTACTAAAATACACGATCTTATGGCCTGTCTATGAATCGAAAACGCCATCTTAAGAACATTCTTAAGCAATTCTTATTTTAAGCAGCGACTATGAATACCGGCCTATGAATACCGGCCTATCGTAACAGCTAAAATCTTGTGTTGCATGGATAACAATATAAAAATGTGATAAAATTTTTCTTCTCTACAGAGTGGTATTCTGGTAATCTGCGTGAAGATCCGAGAAGGGTTGTTACGACAACTAATCGGATCTCTGATCGACTGATCAGTGGCACTCAACCGCTAGACTTTCTAAATTTCCCTAGACTAATCCGGATCAATGATCCCGGGGTTTACGACACCTAATCGGATCTCTGATCGGACTGATCAGTGGCACTCAACCGCTAGACTTTCTAAATTTCCCTAGACTAATCCGGATTAATGATCCCTGTCTCACAGCATTGATCCCATGGTGGAGAAAGCTTGACGGAAAAAGAAGCACATTATAATTTTATTGAAAGGTAATTCTAGGTAATTCTCTTTATTTTTCATAAATAATTGTACGAAATATAAAATAAAGTTAGTAATAATAATTGTAAATGTATTTATTGTAATATTTTTTGTCTAAACATTGGATTCCTTTTCGTAAAATTAATCTATTCCAAAGTTTGAGGTTATATAGAAATCTGCAACGGACCTGAATAAGAAAACATTTTCAAGCAGCAACAAAAACTTAAAAAAAATATGCATAAAAAATAAAACTATTATTCATAAACTTTTCTATATGTGATATCGTATAATTCCCTTAAGAAAAGTATTACAACTCAAAATATTTTTTATTCCTTGTACAAATCAGAGATAATAATTTTCAAAAATTAGATAATTCTTACTTGAATAGTATATATGACTTTAAACTTAACAGTCTCATGCCCGTTTCTACCAACGTCGGTTAACTTTAACCTAGGTTAACTCACTCTTCGTCTCTTTCTAATGGTGACAGTTAGAAAGAGACAAAGAGTGAGTTAATCTAAGGTTAAAGTTAAAATCGACGTTGGTAGAAACGGGCATTATAGGTTAATCTTTTAAGTACTGACCTATAAACTTCTTGATTGCCAAAAATCCATAAGGCAATAGCAAGTTGCTTAGATGGTGGTAATTTAGGAGAATCATCATTGTCCAATAGAGCTAATCCAAAAGTTTGTATCAACTGCTCAAAGTATTTCTTTGAACACGAAAATGTGATTTAAAAATCTATAAAAATAATATCGCAATATTAATATAAATATAAAGTACACAAAAATTAATAACGCATACAATTTTATTAACCTGTTAAAGAATAAAAAAGAACATTTTCAAAGAAATTATTGATTTTTAGATGTTGTTCTTTAGGGTACTATCTCCCAATCATTATTGTCCTCATTATTCTCCTCATCGTTATTAAAAAATAATATCCCATATTAAAAACATATCCATTTTTTATTTTCTGCAGATATAAATTAATTCTTATTTTCATATTGTAACATGAATATTACAGATTGCATATTTTTATCTATTTATAATTTATTACACACAATATAAATATCGAATTTCATATAATTGGAAATTATTTAAAAAAGTATATATTTTTTATATTACTTATTACTTCTTTCATCCAAAGAAAAGAATTTTAAAATAATATTTTAACAAAATAAACCTTTA
>JASTWR010002434.1:0-19172 GCA_030770355.1 Harpagoxenus sublaevis
ATCTGTTGACGGATAAGCACGATATTTCCAACTGACCGCCGAACAGTTGCAGTACTTGCCGAAGATCGTTCTGCTGCGCGACTTCCCGATTGTGGTTTGAACGACTGTGGAGCAAACTACCGATCATCTGAGAGCGGATCCCGAGGTGCAGAGTTGCCGCGTGTGCCTGGAACATTACAATCAACCGTGGCATCAGTCACACATAGACGGTCCACCGCCACTCATCAAGGATTGCGTTGGATGTCGTGCGCAACGCACAGTAGCGGTATCGGCGGTGGATTGTTAAACAAGACGATAAATGCTCTTCCTTTCGAGCTACATGTACCCGGTTATCAGTTCTGGTGGACCCGGTACTCGTCTCGCGAAGCGGCTAGCGCGCGGAGATCGAGGTGTAAATCCGTTGGACGCGGCGTGTCGCGAGCACGACATCGCTTATTCGCGAAGCAACGATCTCGTTGATCGACACTCCGCCTGATCTAGCGCTCGCTGAGAGAGCGCGCAAGCGCGTAACAGCGAGTGATTCGACCTTGGCGAAAAAGCAGCTGCGACCGCCATATGGGCTGCTATGAAAAGTAAAAAACAAGGTTAGGTATGGGTATGAGGCGCGCGAGGAACGAGGAAAAAGGAGGACGAGGACCACGACGACGAGAAGAGGAGGGTACTTCCCGCGGCGAAAACGCGGAGGCTTTTTACCACTTTTACCGATGCTGGGAGCGCTCGATCTCTGATCGTTGGAGCGGCCGGTGTAGCGAAAGCGGTGAACGACAGCAAGGCTGCTCGACGTCAACTTGAGGAATTGCAGCGTCACAATCGAGCGACAGAAGGTCGTGGATTGTATCTCGCGCCGTATAAACGTAGCGGTGGCGGCGCAAGGACGATCAGAAGAAAACCGTCGTCGTTAAGATGTAAAAAAAAAATCTCGTGGACGGAAACGCTAACCGCACTTGATCTACCGTTGTCTGGTCTTACGACGAACGAGCAATTGAGTCGCTCTGCGCGCCGTTTGCGCATACCCTTCTTCAGAGGCGTGTTTATGCGTGACGCGCTGCTAACGAGAGTGCGTAACGATGAGAGCGGTATTGTAAATCTCGACAACGCCGCTGGTCCGGGCACGCACTGGGTCGCCTACGCCAAGAGAGGAAACAATGCGTTTTACTTCGACGGTTTTGGTAACCTTCGTCCACCGCGGGAACTTGTGCGATATCTCGGAAGCGAGGTGAATATCGCATACAACTATTGTTCGTATCAGACGTTCAATCGAAGTATCTGCGGTCAGCTGTGTCTGCGGTTTCTTCGAGAGATCGATTGGAGACGATTTTCCTGAATAAGCGATCGTACATTGTCATGTCATTGACACTTACGTTGACCGGGAGAAGTAGCGTTCTCGCGGAGAGCTACTTTCCCGCTCTGAATCTGAGCGACGGTGATTACGAGCTGGGTCTTGCGAATTTCGAGACGTACAACACGATACCGAACGTTAACTCTACGAACAATAAATTTTATTTCGACCAAAACGACGAGACAATTACGATTCCCGAGGGATCGTATGAACTGCGTGCCATAGGCAGATATCTGAGAGCTGCTATTCTCCGCAAGCGACAGGTGTTTATCGGTGCGGAACCGTCGACGGTTACGCACGACTTGTACCCGAGCGTGGACGTTGACGATCAGGATTACATATATGATAACGAGGAAGAGAAAGGGGATGAACGTTCGATAATTCTTCGCGCCAACGAGAACACCACGAGAAGTGAGATTAAATGCGCCTACAGAGTAAACTTTACCAAACCGAACAACATCGGTTCTCTGCTAGGTTTTTCGACGAATCGCGTACTCAAACCGAACAGGTGGTACGCGTCCGACGAGCCGACGAAGATAATGGACGTAAATATCATTCGCGTGGAATGCAATCTTACCATGGGGGCTTATAGCAACGGTATGCTGGTGCACACAATACACGAATTTGCGCCGAACGTTCCACCGGGATATAAACTGTCGGAGACGCCGACGCAGATCATTTATCTCCCAATCATCGCGCGGAGTGTTACTGACATAACGGTGCGTGTGGTGGATCAGAACGGGCGACCGATCGATTTTTGTGGCGAGGAGATAACGCTTCGACTGCATGTGCGACGTAGAGGTTAGATATATGGGTGTGTGAAAGATGCTCGTTCTGAACGAGTCGTCCGCGAGAGAAAGTAAGAGCGCATCTGCTATCGCTGTAGTTGAGCCACCAACGTTATCGTTTGGCGCGCGGAGCGAGAGGACGAGGTGGTGGAAAAAGAGGAACGAGCTAAGCGTAGAGAACGTTGCTTTTCTACGATCCTTGGGATTCGTTGTGCGAAACAATCGTCATGGTTGACATCCTGAGCATCGGTGGTGAGCCAATTTTCGACGAGCGCATTGTCAAGATTGAAACTCACACGTATAATTCGTAGGCCAACACCACGCTCGGATACAGCGACGAGATACGCATACCGATACAACAGCAGGATCTGTACACGTTACCCTGCGAGAGTTTTCTCTACGTTGAGGGGACGCTTTCCGACAATATTGCGGAAATTACCTCGGAGACGCGAATGGATAACAACTGCGTGGCGTTTATGTTCGATGAGATTCGATATGAGCTCAATGGCGTCGAGATTGACAAGAACAGAAACGTCGGAATAACGAGCTCAATTAAGAACTTCGTGTCGCTGACTGCCGAGAGAGGCAAAAAACTGCAGAACGCTGGATGGAACCTTGGACCGAGGCCCAAAATTGGCGAGTTCAACTTTTGCGTACCTCTTGACACGCTTCTCGGTTTTGCGAGGATTATAAGCGCGTGGTGATAAACGCGCGACACGAACTTATTCTCATACGTTCGCGGAACGACGCCAATTGCATCGTGACGACGCCGGATCATAACAAGGATCCAAAGATCACTTTGTCGAAGCTGCAATGGAGAATGCCACACGTGATGTTGAACGATGTAAATAAATTGTCCCTTTTGCGAACGTTGGAGAGCGGACGTTATCTGAGCATTGGTTTTCGCTCGTGGGATCTGTATGAGTACCCTCTGCTGCAGACCACGGTCAAGCATTCGTGGGCCGTGAAAGCCGCGACGCAGCTGGAGAAGCCGAGATACGTTATTTTCGCGCTGCAAACTGGAAGAATTAACAACATATTTAAAAATGCATCCGTTTTTGACAGCGGCAATCTTACGAATGTTAAGTTGTATCTCAATTCTGATTTTTATCCCTACGACGATATGAATTTGGATTTTGATAATCGTAGAATTGCTATACTGTATGACATGTATGGGAACTTTCGAAAGTCTTATTACGGAAGCAAAAGCGATGAGGTACTCCTCACGCTGACCCTGTTCAAGGAATGGGGCCCGTTCGTGGTAATGGATTGTTCACGTCAGAACGAATCGATAAAAAGCGCGACCGTGGATGTTCGTATAGAGTTTGAGTGTAAACGCAATATAGAACCTAATACAACGGCCTACTGTCTTATTATTCACGACCGTGTGGTGGAATATAATCCGCTGACTAACATCGTGCGCAAGATTGTGTAGCGACACTAAATTCATTTATCATTTGCTCATGAGATGTACTGACATTGATTTTGCTGATTTTATAAGGATTTATCGTTACGGAAAGAAGTTTTGCGGTTAAAGAGGCTGCTTTATTATTCATGACCTTGCAGTGGAATACATATATAATTCGCTGACACGGAAAGACACTTATCATGATCTTGTAGTGGAATACATATATAATTCGCTGACTAATATTGTGTGCAAGATTCTGTAGCGACAGTAAATAGGCTGCTTTATTATTCATGATCTTGTAGTGGAATATAGATATATAATTCGAGTAAAGTCATTTATTTTATCAGTCGTTCACGAGATCGTAACTATGTCGGACGTACCAACATTCGTGGATCTACAGGGATTCATTGTTGGCAAAAAGTTTGTCGTCAAAGAGGTTGCGGTCTTGAGAAAAGGGACCGTGCTTACACACCATGTATTTTTTCCACCGAGGGTATGGCACATCATGACGACGAAGGAAAAAAGTCAAGCGAGGTGGCTGACGCGGAATCACCACGGTCTTGGATGGAACGCCGGCGACACGGAGTACTGTCACGCTAAGAGCATCATCCGAGAGGCTGTATACGGAAAACTGGTTGAGGAAGATTCTTCTTCCGATTCTGCTTCTTCTTCCTCTTCCGTCTCGATTGTGTACGTGAAGGGAGAGGAGAAGAAGAAATGGCTGCGAGACCTCATCGGGGACACGCCCGACGTTGATGTCACGATCGAGACCATCGATGCCGATTACGAGGACATCGGTAGGCTGCGAACGCTGACCGCGGTCAGGCCATTTCGCTGCAATCGTCACACGAGGAACTGCGCGATGGAGAATGTGATAAAGGTACATGAATGGTGGACCGAACGGCAGGAGCGAGTGAAGCACCTGTGATTTCCGACAGGATACGAGATTTTTTCCATTTTTTGTATTGTATACATTTGAGAAAATTAAAAAACTGTTTTCGACATACATATGTTTTAATGTTAGTGTTCATTTATTTATCCCAGCCCGCTCGTGTACGCCGTGACTAAATCTAGATCGTTAGCGACAACATCCTCCCCTCCCTGTCCGTCTAATCGATGGTACCCAGATTCGACGTTTATCGTCTCTCGGTTTTTCTTTTATATATTAGCGACGATTAGTCATTTATTTGAGATGCAAATAAACCGTGTCTTTTCCTCTTTTTCCTCTTTTCTTGTTCGTCTTATTTAAATAGCCCCCCCCCCTCCGCGTCCGTCCAATCGATGGCGTCCAATTACGTTCGAATCGCGATCAGACGCTTATCGTCTCTCGGTTGTGAGTGAGTCACCTCGCTTTTCTTTGTTCTCTCAACTTCTCGATAATGTTGTTCTGGCGCATCGTTATCCTCGCGATTTACGTCGTTGCGGTGAACTGCGAATTTAACGCTAGTGATACTAAAGCGGTGGTCCATTATTTGAAAAAATATGGCTATTTGCAGGGGAATGCGCAAAAGTTTTCAGCAGGCGACGATACGACTGTGGCTATGAAACGTGCTATCGTGTGGTTTCAGAGATATTATAAATTACCCGGCAACGGTGAATTGAATGAGCCAACCCTGCAATTGATGAACACACCCCGCTGCGGTGTCGAGGACATGTCGGAGCGCTTGATTGGTCCACTCTCGCAGAAATGGCCTAAAACATATCTCACGTGGAACTTTCACGGGGCGACGGGGGATCAACTGATAACAGCTCAAGCCGCGTTCGATCTATGGGCGGCGAATTCGTCGTTGACGTTCGCGCGTGATATACAGAATCCCAACATTCGGATATCATTTCGCGATGGCTTTCACCCGTTTCTCAATCCTCGACATGGAATGTGTTTGGAATCGATGGACGGCCCTAACGGAGTAATCGCTCACGCGGATTTCCCTACTGGAGATAAAGACTATGTCTCGGAGATACACATGGACAACGCGGAACGATGGCACATAACTCTGGACTAGAATCCTCCGGGAACTTATTATATGCTTCAAACGCTCACGCACGAAATTGGTCACGCTCTAGGATTAAGGCATAGTCCGAATGGGGATTCAGTGATGTTTGCATTCGTGCCAAAGAAACCTTTTCCCACCAAATTAAGCTATGAGGATATTCTTACCATCCAACATCTTTACGGTCTTAACGTTTACTTTCCGGTTTCCATACCGATTACGACAACGATCGCGCCGATGTAACAACCATCGACGGATTTGAACCGGAGATGCTCGGTGTGACTTGTCCGAGGGACGGGCTGTTGCTTGAGCTGCGAAATCTCCTGAGTCGATTCGTTCAAATTGATGCGCTGATGAGTAACCGTGACGATACTCCCGATGATATTGAAGAGGAAAAGAGCGAGTCGACGGTGTAAAAAAACCGGAGAGTCCGAGGATGTTGAAGAGGAAAAGAGCGAGTCGACGGTGTAAAGAAGTATTGTAAATTATCATAAAATTATTCGGAGAGGGGAATGACGTGTTTCTTCTAAGTCGACACCCTGTCACACGAGCGATTATTCTTGTGCGGTCCACCTACCGGGCGCAAACGATCAGACGCATAGAAAGATACGCTGAAAAAGAGAGAGAGAGATGTATTCAACATTGCGCGCTCATCAGCAGCAGGAGCAGCATTTCGATAAATCACCGCCGTCACCGCCGTCACCGCAACCACCGCAGCCACCGCAGCCACTGTTGCAGGTAATGCTGACGCAACCATCGCCGCCGCTGCAACATCACTTTGACGACGATCGTGAGAACGCTATCTGCGACGATGGAACAAAATGGAAAAAAAAAAGAAGGAACGACGAGCGATCGGTGACGACGACGCTGCCATCGAATATTGAGCATGTCTATCCAACTTCGAGCAACAACAGTGAAAGAAACGCATAAGTTGACGTTGACACCGACTAGCGTATCCCGCCAATTATGTAGGCATTTATACACATTGTATTTTACAGATATGACAACAGTAGCCGCTCGACAAAATGGATAGCCAATATCGCGCGTTATCGTATCCGTATCTTGGGAAGGAGATACTCGTTGACCAAAACGTTTTACAAATTCATAGACGTCGGTATCGCCGTTAGATTTCCGTCTTGCGTGGACATCATCATAGGGGATTATCATGGCAAGGAGATCAATCTCTCGCCCGACGCATGGAGTCGACTCATGGATGAAAAACACGCCATAATGTCACACCTGCGGCGGAGCCCCAGCAGCGGCGGTAGGTGCAACAACGACGACGAGAATACGCGCAATCAAGCCTCCAGAACCATCGTCGCAGCAGGTTTGACGTTACGATTTGAAAGACTCAACAATGTGCCGATCCTGCGTCTGGACACGCTCAAGACTCGTATCGTCCTGTCGATGAATACCGTGCTCGCTATGTTCGACCTCGAGCACTGCATAAATTTTATAGCGGCTACGCTGTGCCAGATAACCGACAAGGTCGACGCGAAACTGTCCCGTTTTGTCGCTATCGCATCCATGGTTCCGGACCCTGCGAACGTGCCACGTGTGATACGCGAGAGCGAATTTTTTGATCGCACTGACATCGTCGACTGCGAGTTGATCGCTTTATGTTTCGGAATGGCTGAAAAGTTGTAATTCTCTCACCACTCCCCGATACGAATAAACCTATCTAAAAAAAGCATTTCAATAAATAACAATTACACAATCTATACAATTCCCATTTATTTTACCATTTCCCATTATGTGTGTACAGAGAGACATTCTTTTTTTACTCTAGGCTTACAAATCTCATATCTGTGCGTATATGTATGTAGATAGATGTATTCCACCACCATCGCCGCCGCCCAATCTTCGACGACACGATCGATCTGTAACGCGAGCAACAGTATTAATTTACAAAATTATTCACATAGTCTCAAATTATACGTACCTAAATGTCGTAGTAGTGAAGACTCTTAGTCTCTTTCACGATTGCCGGAATAGTCGACATATCCGTCGCCACCTGATCCAATAATTCTCGCAACAATTGTCCCTTGCGGTCCGTCATCGAGGAGGAGATAAAGAATTGACTTCTCAGTTTCGCGTGCCTCCACCAGTGATGCTTGTCCACGTTTATTATGTCCTTGAAATCGTACAGGTCCAAGCGTACCAATTGATGTCCGGCCTCTCCAGGTGATCTCATAGTCTCCATTCGCCCATTATTTAATCTAGATACGTACTGATGAATATATTTGACATGACAATCGGGGGCCAGATCAAACAATGCGTCAAGCCCGTGTCCCTTGTCCACCTCTTCCTCCTTATCATCACTATCATTCTGCTTCTTTTTCTTCTTATCCTCTTTTTCCTCCGCCGTCGAAGTTATCGCCGTCGCTGTCGCTGTCGTTACCTCTTTCTCCTTCATCCTTTTCATGCGTAGATCCAATGGGGCGTTATCATTTTCGCAAACGTTTTCACCGTTGTCGTCGTTGCCGTTGTTGTCGTTGTCGTCGCCGTCGTTGTAGTCGTCGTTGTCGTCGTCCTCGTCGCCGTCGTTGCCGTTGTCGTGATTGGTCACGACTTTGCGCGACGCGGAAATCTGCCTCGCCGCTCCGAGCGGTAAACTGGCGATATATGTTTTATAATGGATCACCAATTCGGTGTAAGTTTCCACATTCATAGTGTTCTTCGTAAACCACTCGTAGATTGAATCAGGAATTTGGGCGCGAATAAATCTGCATCTCTTCGGCGGAACTAGTAGGGTTCAATGAGCCTTTGTCGAGCCACAACTGGTAGAGATCCTTCAGAGCTTTTCGCATGCCACGTCTGTCGAAATTAGTTACCGTTTTCAAACTCTCAGCGGACTTCGTCATGCTCAAACTGACGAGTAATAATCTTAGGTTGCGCGTTGCTGTCCAAGAGGGATTCCAAATGTTGTACAATAAGTCAAGGAGGTTAAAATGAGTGCCGATTTCATTCGTTTTATTCTTTCCCTGATCACTCGCAAACGGCGCTTCCATAATCAACATTACCTCCACATCTTCCTCAGAGGGCTGAGATTCCACACTTTTCTTACTCATCTTGACGTACACTTGCGCGATTTTTGAGAGAGAAAAACGGTACTTTGCGGTTCTCGATATTCCGACTTCTGACATCGAGCTGGTCACGTCTCGCGCTTATATATGTACTTATATGTTTACGCATATACCACCGACTCTTGTCAAAGTAAAACCATTATGTAATTTTAAGGTGCGCCTAATTGTAAGTTTTATTTATTCCTTTTCAAAACAGTCATCGCATAAAGTGTTTTTTCTAATCGCCGCGATCAAATGTTCTATTAGCATAAATGTTTCTCTAATTGACGGGATAAAACGTTCTATTTTTAATTCTTAGAGTGCGATTATCACAGAATCACCGAGGCTTCGAGGTGTGCCTAACCGCGACGCCGATGATGTAATCACAACACTCCCCCTCCCACACAATTGTTATTCCTTTATTCGTCGCAAAAATGTTTTTTTTTTTTCTAATTGCCGGGATAAGATGTTCTATTTTAAGTGTTTAATGTCTTCCCCATGTCATCGCGTAGTTTTTTCCGCGAAACGCTCGAGGCTTCGAGGTGTGCCAAACCGCGACGCCGATGATTTTTTTTTCTAATTGCCGGGATAAGATGTTCTATTTTAAGTGTTTAATGTCTTCCCCATGTCATCGCGTAGTTTTCCGATAACACTCGAGGCTTCGAGGTGCCCCAAACCGCGACGCCGATGATGTAATCACAACACTCCCCCTCCCAGCACAATTGTTATTCCTTTCAAACATTCGTCGCATGCATAAATGTTTTTTTTCTAATTGCCGGGATAAGATGTTCTATTTTAAGTGTTTAATGTCTTCCCCATGTCATCGCGTAGTTTTCCGATAACGCTCGAGGCTTCGAGGTGCGCCAAACCGCGACGCCGATGATGTAATCACAACACTCCCCCTCCCAGCACAATTGTTATTCCTTTCAAACATTTATCGCATGCATAAATGTTTTTTTTTTTCTAATTGCCGGGATAAGATGTTCTATTTTAAGTGTTTAATGTCTTCCCCATGTCATTGCGTAGTTTTTTCCGCGAAACGCTCGAGGCTTCGAGGTGTGCCAAACCGCGACGCCGATGATGTAATCACAACACTCCCCCTCCCCGCACAATTGTTATTGAATTAAAAAAATCGTAGGACATATAAAAAATGCAATGGGCGCATGTGAAGTAACGCACGTTTTCGATGAGAAGCGAATAGAGGTAGAACCTATCTCTCTCTCTCCCTCTGTCAGTACTTATGTATATACTCCGGTATTCATAGTCGAATCTTATTTCACGACTGTCTTAAGTAATGTCTTAAGATGCTAATACGGCTCTGTGATTGGTTTATAACATTTTAAGATTGTACTTACGACGGTCTTAAGTCATATTCGGATCTTATTTCAAGACCGTCGTAAGTAATGTCTTACGACGCTAATACGGCTCTGTGATTGGTTCATAACATCTTACGATTGTGCTTAAGACAGTCTTATTGCGTGGTGTCATCTGTCGAGCCTACTGAACTAGCTCCACACTTAATGCGTCGTGCGTGGCGTCATCTGTTGCACGATGCTGTTACTACGCGCCCCCCCCCTCTCCCCACACCCCTCCTGACGATGGGTTTATTCCCGTGCGGGATAAATCCCGTCTTGGTCTGCTACTGCGCGGCGAGATTATTCATCGCGTATACTCGCGCTCGATATTACTTCGTGTTCTTCTTTAGTTTTCTGTAAACGAACTTGACTACAGTTCGATAGGCGGGGGCAATTGCCTTACTCAACTTTGTTATTATTCCACGAACCAATTTAACCATTATTATTAAAGTTACTATTATCAAACAACTGTTCCACCATTTCCATTACCCGATATTAGCAATAAACGATCAACTATTTTTATCATATTACACTGTGTGGCGAATTATTCGGTCGTCATCCCGTCGTCCTCTTACGCTGCCCTGCCTTGCCCCGCCCCTCTGCCGTTAGGTCGAGCTGGTCGGCCTTCGCATGAATAATTAAGTTGGAGCTTTCGTGAATCATTACTTGCGTTTTGACGAATTTTGCGAATCGAAGCATTTGAACTGTCGGGATAAATCATTAGCGAATTGTTGTATTTAGTGGACGCGATTTGCCGCGTCTGGCGCCCAATAGTTTATTTCGCGAGTCAAAGATTTCGTGCGAGGGACCCATTCAAGAGGCCTGACACCTGACTCTCTACCGTCCCCTTTTGATCCGGCTTGCGCCCGCGCGCAAAAAGCCGTGACAATACATAAACATATAAATACATATTTGAGTGCGAGACGAGACCAGCTCGATGTCAGAAGCCGGAATATCGAGAACCCCAGAGTACCGTTTTTTTCTCTCAAAATCGCGCAAGTGTACGTCAAGATGAATAAGAAAAATGTTGAATCTCAGCTCTCTCAGGAAGATTTGGAGGTAATGGTACTTATGGAAGCGCCGTTTTCGACTGATCAAGGGAAGAAGAAAACGAATGAAATCGGCACTCATTTTAACCTCCTTGACTGATTGTATAACATTTGGAATCCCTCTTGGACAGCGTCGCGCAACCTAAGATTATTAATCGTCAGTATGACGAAGTCCGCTGAGAATTCGAAAACGGTAACTGATTTCGACAAACGTGGCATGCGAAAAGCCCTTAAGGATCTCTACCAGTTGTGGCTTGACAAAGGATCATTGAATCCTACGAGTTCCGCCGATGAGATGCATAGATTTCTTCGCGCCCAAATTCCTGATCCAATTTACGAGTCGTTTACGAAAAACACTATGAATGTGGAAACTTACACCGAATTGGTGATACATTATGAAACATGTATCGCCAGTTTACCGCTCGGAGCGGCGAGGCAGATTTCCGCGTCGCGCAAGGTTTCCGTCGTGACCAATCACGACAACGACGACGACGACGAGGAGGACGACGACGACAACGACGACGACAACGACGACGACGGTGAAAACGTTTGCGAAAATGATGACGTCTCATTGGATCAACGCATGAAAAGGATAAAGGAGAAAGAGGTAGCGACAGCGACAGCGACAGCGACAGCGACAGCGACAGCGACAGCGACAGCGACAGCGACAGCGACAGCGACAGCGACAGCGACAGCGACAGCGACAGCGACAGCGACAGCGACAGCGACAGCGACAGCGACAGCGACAGCGACAGCGACAGCGACAGCGACAGCGACAGCGACAGCGACAGCGACAGCGACAGCGACAGCGACAGCGACAGCGACAGCGACAGCGACAGCGACAGCGACAGCGACAGCGACAGCGACAGCGACAGCGACAGCGACAGCGACAGCGACAGCGACAGCGACAGCGACAGCGACAGCGACAGCGACAGCGACAGCGACAGCGACAGCGACAGCGACAGCGACAGCGACAGCGACAGCGACAGCGACAGCGACAGCGACAGCGACAGCGACAGCGACAGCGACAGCGACAGCGACAGCGACAGCGACAGCGACAGCGACAGCGACAGCGACAGCGACAGCGACAGCGACAGCGACAGCGACAGCGACAGCGACAGCGACAGCGACAGCGACAGCGACAGCGACAGCGACAGCGACAGCGACAGCGACAGCGACAGCGACAGCGACAGCGACAGCGACAGCGACAGCGACAGCGACAGCGACAGCGACAGCGACAGCGACAGCGACAGCGACAGCGACAGCGACAGCGACAGCGACAGCGACAGCGACAGCGACAGCGACAGCGACAGCGACAGCGACAGCGACAGCGACAGCGACAGCGACAGCGACAGCGACAGCGACAGCGACAGCGACAGCGACAGCGACAGCGACAGCGACAGCGACAGCGACAGCGACAGCGACAGCGACAGCGACAGCGACAGCGACAGCGACAGCGACAGCGACAGCGACAGCGACAGCGACAGCGACAGCGACAGCGACAGCGACAGCGACAGCGACAGCGACAGCGACAGCGACAGCGACAGCGACAGCGACAGCGACAGCGACAGCGACAGCGACAGCGACAGCGACAGCGACAGCGACAGCGACAGCGACAGCGACAGCGACAGCGACAGCGACAGCGACAGCGACAGCGACAGCGACAGCGACAGCGACAGCGACAGCGACAGCGACAGCGACAGCGACAGCGACAGCGACAGCGACAGCGACAGCGACAGCGACAGCGACAGCGACAGCGACAGCGACAGCGACAGCGACAGCGACAGCGACAGCGACAGCGACAGCGACAGCGACAGCGACAGCGACAGCGACAGCGACAGCGACAGCGACAGCGACAGCGACAGCGACAGCGACAGCGACAGCGACAGCGACAGCGACAGCGACAGCGACAGCGACAGCGACAGCGACAGCGACAGCGACAGCGACAGCGACAGCGACAGCGACAGCGACAGCGACAGCGACAGCGACAGCGACAGCGACAGCGACAGCGACAGCGACAGCGACAGCGACAGCGACAGCGACAGCGACAGCGACAGCGACAGCGACAGCGACAGCGACAGCGACAGCGACAGCGACAGCGACAGCGACAGCGACAGCGACAGCGACAGCGACAGCGACAGCGACAGCGACAGCGACAGCGACAGCGACAGCGACAGCGACAGCGACAGCGACAGCGACAGCGACAGCGACAGCGACAGCGACAGCGACAGCGACAGCGACAGCGACAGCGACAGCGACAGCGACAGCGACAGCGACAGCGACAGCGACAGCGACAGCGACAGCGACAGCGACAGCGACAGCGACAGCGACAGCGACAGCGACAGCGACAGCGACAGCGACAGCGACAGCGACAGCGACAGCGACAGCGACAGCGACAGCGACAGCGACAGCGACAGCGACAGCGACAGCGACAGCGACAGCGACAGCGACAGCGACAGCGACAGCGACAGCGACAGCGACAGCGACAGCGACAGCGACAGCGACAGCGACAGCGACAGCGACAGCGACAGCGACAGCGACAGCGACAGCGACAGCGACAGCGACAGCGACAGCGACAGCGACAGCGACAGCGACAGCGACAGCGACAGCGACAGCGACAGCGACAGCGACAGCGACAGCGACAGCGACAGCGACAGCGACAGCGACAGCGACAGCGACAGCGACAGCGACAGCGACAGCGACAGCGACAGCGACAGCGACAGCGACAGCGACAGCGACAGCGACAGCGACAGCGACAGCGACAGCGACAGCGACAGCGACAGCGACAGCGACAGCGACAGCGACAGCGACAGCGACAGCGACAGCGACAGCGACAGCGACAGCGACAGCGACAGCGACAGCGACAGCGACAGCGACAGCGACAGCGACAGCGACAGCGACAGCGACAGCGACAGCGACAGCGACAGCGACAGCGACAGCGACAGCGACAGCGACAGCGACAGCGACAGCGACAGCGACAGCGACAGCGACAGCGACAGCGACAGCGACAGCGACAGCGACAGCGACAGCGACAGCGACAGCGACAGCGACAGCGACAGCGACAGCGACAGCGACAGCGACAGCGACAGCGACAGCGACAGCGACAGCGACAGCGACAGCGACAGCGACAGCGACAGCGACAGCGACAGCGACAGCGACAGCGACAGCGACAGCGACAGCGACAGCGACAGCGACAGCGACAGCGACAGCGACAGCGACAGCGACAGCGACAGCGACAGCGACAGCGACAGCGACAGCGACAGCGACAGCGACAGCGACAGCGACAGCGACAGCGACAGCGACAGCGACAGCGACAGCGACAGCGACAGCGACAGCGACAGCGACAGCGACAGCGACAGCGACAGCGACAGCGACAGCGACAGCGACAGCGACAGCGACAGCGACAGCGACAGCGACAGCGACAGCGACAGCGACAGCGACAGCGACAGCGACAGCGACAGCGACAGCGACAGCGACAGCGACAGCGACAGCGACAGCGACAGCGACAGCGACAGCGACAGCGACAGCGACAGCGACAGCGACAGCGACAGCGACAGCGACAGCGACAGCGACAGCGACAGCGACAGCGACAGCGACAGCGACAGCGACAGCGACAGCGACAGCGACAGCGACAGCGACAGCGACAGCGACAGCGACAGCGACAGCGACAGCGACAGCGACAGCGACAGCGACAGCGACAGCGACAGCGACAGCGACAGCGACAGCGACAGCGACAGCGACAGCGACAGCGACAGCGACAGCGACAGCGACAGCGACAGCGACAGCGACAGCGACAGCGACAGCGACAGCGACAGCGACAGCGACAGCGACAGCGACAGCGACAGCGACAGCGACAGCGACAGCGACAGCGACAGCGACAGCGACAGCGACAGCGACAGCGACAGCGACAGCGACAGCGACAGCGACAGCGACAGCGACAGCGACAGCGACAGCGACAGCGACAGCGACAGCGACAGCGACAGCGACAGCGACAGCGACAGCGACAGCGACAGCGACAGCGACAGCGACAGCGACAGCGACAGCGACAGCGACAGCGACAGCGACAGCGACAGCGACAGCGACAGCGACAGCGACAGCGACAGCGACAGCGACAGCGACAGCGACAGCGACAGCGACAGCGACAGCGACAGCGACAGCGACAGCGACAGCGACAGCGACAGCGACAGCGACAGCGACAGCGACAGCGACAGCGACAGCGACAGCGACAGCGACAGCGACAGCGACAGCGACAGCGACAGCGACAGCGACAGCGACAGCGACAGCGACAGCGACAGCGACAGCGACAGCGACAGCGACAGCGACAGCGACAGCGACAGCGACAGCGACAGCGACAGCGACAGCGACAGCGACAGCGACAGCGACAGCGACAGCGACAGCGACAGCGACAGCGACAGCGACAGCGACAGCGACAGCGACAGCGACAGCGACAGCGACAGCGACAGCGACAGCGACAGCGACAGCGACAGCGACAGCGACAGCGACAGCGACAGCGACAGCGACAGCGACAGCGACAGCGACAGCGACAGCGACAGCGACAGCGACAGCGACAGCGACAGCGACAGCGACAGCGACAGCGACAGCGACAGCGACAGCGACAGCGACAGCGACAGCGACAGCGACAGCGACAGCGACAGCGACAGCGACAGCGACAGCGACAGCGACAGCGACAGCGACAGCGACAGCGACAGCGACAGCGACAGCGACAGCGACAGCGACAGCGACAGCGACAGCGACAGCGACAGCGACAGCGACAGCGACAGCGACAGCGACAGCGACAGCGACAGCGACAGCGACAGCGACAGCGACAGCGACAGCGACAGCGACAGCGACAGCGACAGCGACAGCGACAGCGACAGCGACAGCGACAGCGACAGCGACAGCGACAGCGACAGCGACAGCGACAGCGACAGCGACAGCGACAGCGACAGCGACAGCGACAGCGACAGCGACAGCGACAGCGACAGCGACAGCGACAGCGACAGCGACACGACAGCGACAGCGACAGCGACAGCGACAGCGACAGCGACAGCGACAGCGACAGCGACAGCGACAGCGACAGCGACAGCGACAGCGACAGCGACAGCGACAGCGACAGCGACAGCGACAGCGACAGCGACAGCGACAGCGACAGCGACAGCGACAGCGACAGCGACAGCGACAGCGACAGCGACAGCGACAGCGACAGCGACAGCGACAGCGACAGCGACAGCGACAGCGACAGCGACAGCGACAGCGACAGCGACAGCGACAGCGACAGCGACAGCGACAGCGACAGCGACAGCGACAGCGACAGCGACAGCGACAGCGACAGCGACAGCGACAGCGACAGCGACAGCGACAGCGACAGCGACAGCGACAGCGACAGCGACAGCGACAGCGACAGCGACAGCGACAGCGACAGCGACAGCGACAGCGACAGCGACAGCGACAGCGACAGCGACAGCGACAGCGACAGCGACAGCGACAGCGACAGCGACAGCGACAGCGACAGCGACAGCGACAGCGACAGCGACAGCGACAGCGACAGCGACAGCGACAGCGACAGCGACAGCGACAGCGACAGCGACAGCGACAGCGACAGCGACAGCGACAGCGACAGCGACAGCGACAGCGACAGCGACAGCGACAGCGACAGCGACAGCGACAGCGACAGCGACAGCGACAGCGACAGCGACAGCGACAGCGACAGCGACAGCGACAGCGACAGCGACAGCGACAGCGACAGCGACAGCGACAGCGACAGCGACAGCGACAGCGACAGCGACAGCGACAGCGACAGCGACAGCGACAGCGACAGCGACAGCGACAGCGACAGCGACAGCGACAGCGACAGCGACAGCGACAGCGACAGCGACAGCGACAGCGACAGCGACAGCGACAGCGACAGCGACAGCGACAGCGACAGCGACAGCGACAGCGACAGCGACAGCGACAGCGACAGCGACAGCGACAGCGACAGCGACAGCGACAGCGACAGCGACAGCGACAGCGACAGCGACAGCGACAGCGACAGCGACAGCGACAGCGACAGCGACAGCGACGCGACAGCGACAGCGACAGCGACAGCGACAGCGACAGCGACAGCGACAGCGACAGCGACAGCGACAGCGACAGCGACAGCGACAGCGACAGCGACAGCGACAGCGACAGCGACAGCGACAGCGACAGCGACAGCGACAGCGACAGCGACAGCGACAGCGACAGCGACAGCGACAGCGACAGCGACAGCGACAGCGACAGCGACAGCGACAGCGACAGCGACAGCGACAGCGACAGCGACAGCGACAGCGACAGCGACAGCGACAGCGACAGCGACAGCGACAGCGACAGCGACAGCGACAGCGACAGCGACAGCGACAGCGACAGCGACAGCGACAGCGACAGCGACAGCGACAGCGACAGCGACAGCGACAGCGACAGCGACAGCGACAGCGACAGCGACAGCGACAGCGACAGCGACAGCGACAGCGACAGCGACAGCGACAGCGACAGCGACAGCGACAGCGACAGCGACAGCGACAGCGACAGCGACAGCGACAGCGACAGCGACAGCGACAGCGACAGCGACAGCGACAGCGACAGCGACAGCGACAGCGACAGCGACAGCGACAGCGACAGCGACAGCGACAGCGACAGCGACAGCGACAGCGACAGCGACAGCGACAGCGACAGCGACAGCGACAGCGACAGCGACAGCGACAGCGACAGCGACAGCGACAGCGACAGCGACAGCGACAGCGACAGCGACAGCGACAGCGACAGCGACAGCGACAGCGACAGCGACAGCGACAGCGACAGCGACAGCGACAGCGACAGCGACAGCGACAGCGACAGCGACAGCGACAGCGACAGCGACAGCGACAGCGACAGCGACAGCGACAGCGACAGCGACAGCGACAGCGACAGCGACAGCGACAGCGACAGCGACAGCGACAGCGACAGCGACAGCGACAGCGACAGCGACAGCGACAGCGACAGCGACAGCGACAGCGACAGCGACAGCGACAGCGACAGCGACAGCGACAGCGACAGCGACAGCGACAGCGACAGCGACAGCGACAGCGACAGCGACAGCGACAGCGACAGCGACAGCGACAGCGACAGCGACAGCGACAGCGACAGCGACAGCGACAGCGACAGCGACAGCGACAGCGACAGCGACAGCGACAGCGACAGCGACAGCGACAGCGACAGCGACAGCGACAGCGACAGCGACAGCGACAGCGACAGCGACAGCGACAGCGACAGCGACAGCGACAGCGACAGCGACAGCGACAGCGACAGCGACAGCGACAGCGACAGCGACAGCGACAGCGACAGCGACAGCGACAGCGACAGCGACAGCGACAGCGACAGCGACAGCGACAGCGACAGCGACAGCGACAGCGACAGCGACAGCGACAGCGACAGCGACAGCGACAGCGACAGCGACAGCGACAGCGACAGCGACAGCGACAGCGACAGCGACAGCGACAGCGACAGCGACAGCGACAGCGACAGCGACAGCGACAGCGACAGCGACAGCGACAGCGACAGCGACAGCGACAGCGACAGCGACAGCGACAGCGACAGCGACAGCGACAGCGACAGCGACAGCGACAGCGACAGCGACAGCGACAGCGACAGCGACAGCGACAGCGACAGCGACAGCGACAGCGACAGCGACAGCGACAGCGACAGCGACAGCGACAGCGACAGCGACAGCGACAGCGACAGCGACAGCGACAGCGACAGCGACAGCGACAGCGACAGCGACAGCGACAGCGACAGCGACAGCGACAGCGACAGCGACAGCGACAGCGACAGCGACAGCGACAGCGACAGCGACAGCGACAGCGACAGCGACAGCGACAGCGACAGCGACAGCGACAGCGACAGCGACAGCGACAGCGACAGCGACAGCGACAGCGACAGCGACAGCGACAGCGACAGCGACAGCGACAGCGACAGCGACAGCGACAGCGACAGCGACAGCGACAGCGACAGCGACAGCGACAGCGACAGCGACAGCGACAGCGACAGCGACAGCGACAGCGACAGCGACAGCGACAGCGACAGCGACAGCGACAGCGACAGCGACAGCGACAGCGACAGCGACAGCGACAGCGACAGCGACAGCGACAGCGACAGCGACAGCGACAGCGACAGCGACAGCG
>JASTWR010002435.1:0-19157 GCA_030770355.1 Harpagoxenus sublaevis
CCCATTGCTCCTCTACATCCTTCTCCTTTGCCTTCCATTCCAATTTCCATCCCTCATCTTTCTTCCTCTTGTCTCCTCTCCCTCTGCTTTCCTCTACGTTCTGCTCTCCTTGTCTCTGGCTCACTCCTTCCCTCCTATCGCCCTACATACAGAAAAACAGAACACATAGATTACTTCTTTGCCTGTCCTCTCCCTCTCTCCTCCTCTCCGCCCTTGATTCTCCCTCCTCCTCATTCTCTCTCCTCCTCAGCCTCCTTCTCTTGATTTCGCTCCTTCTTATCTCGCCTTTCTTCTTTCATTCTTATCTCCATCCTCTCAACACCTCTTCCATCCTGTCCTATTGTCATTCCTTCTCGCTGTTTCCCGTCTTTCGCGCACTCCCGCCGCTGTTCTCAATCACTCTCTCTCACGTCTTTCCTCCTCTCTTCTCTTGCCTCCGATCCTTGCCTCCACCGACTTGACTTCCTCCATTTTCACTTTCAGATTTTCCTCCTTCCTTCCTCCTTGCGTTTTTTCTAACCTCTCAAACATCTGAACTGCTCTCTTCCTCTTTCTGCCCTCTCACTTTCTTCCGTTTTCTCCCTGTACACACTCACTCCTTTATTTCTTTCTCTCTCTATCTTCATTATCTCGTTTTCTCTTTCTACCAGATCCCGCGCCTTTCTCTTCTCTCCCTCCAACTTTCTCTTCTCTCTCTCATATTGTTAGTAGCACCTCTTCTCATTCGCCCCGTCTCTCTCTACCTCTAACCTCCCTCTCTCTACCTCTTCTATCTCCCTCTCTTATGCCTTCCCTCCGCCCGGCCTTTTCACCCCTTCTCTCGCTCCCTCGTCCTTCCGGTTCGGCTTTCTCTCACTCTCTCGGCTCTCTTCGCCACCTCCTCGTTCTCCCCTCTCTCTCCTTCACGTTCCTCCGCTCTTGCTTCTTGCTTCCACCTTCACTTTACCTTCCTTATCTCCTCGATCCCAGCCGTGCAAGTACGCGGCGCACCATTTCTTCGCCATTGACACGCGCGATTCCACGTGCGTTCCTACACCGGCGCCTCGGCGTCCCGCCGTGGTGTCAGCCCACGGCCGACACCTAGCGCCGCCTCGGCTCTTCCACCGCTCCCGTCACGCCGCAACTCACCGTCCAACCAACAGCGCCACTGCGAAGCCGAGGCACTCTTTCTCCTCTTGCGTCTCCGTCCCCTTGCCCTCCTCTCCACGTCCTAACCTCCAAATCTACCCTTCCGATTACCCGCTTCCATTCTCCTTCTGCACCATCCTCGACGCTTCCTGCATGTCCTCGACCTCCTCTGTATCTCCTCCACTTACTCCACCACTCTACCTCATCCTCTCGGCTTCTTTCCTTCCCAAAAAACACCTTTCCCCAATCCTCTCCACTCCGGGCCGACCGCCCGCTCCGCCCGCCGAACCGGAAGTCCCCGTGTACACATATATTAATATAATATAATTTGTTCCATTTTTATGTTGTAAATAAAATTAACATTATTTTCAAATTTGTGATCCTAAATTAAAAATAATAATATATGTGTACATACCGTGTATTCTTACGTCTCTGCGCGTACATACATACACTTGACACGAGACGAGAGTGACGACACTTTTCTTGATAACCTATAAAGGCTGCGTTCGGGGAGCGCGCTTTTAGCGCTTTTACATCATTCTATCCTTGTTTTACGTATAATGAATAATAAAGATAGAATGATACAATAGCGCTGAAAGCGTGCTCCGCGAATGCAGCCATACTCTTACTTCTTTCGCTGACCAATTAGACGGTTTAAAAGTTGTCGGTAGAACGTTTTCGTCCTACGAGATAATCAGAGATGCGACATTGAACCTCATGGCCTGATTGGCTGCCTAATCACGTGGTTATAACGCCATTTTGCTTCCCAATAATTGCATTTTATTAACAATCAGTGGTACGTATAATGCACATTTGTATAATGTTAATGGCAATTTATTGGTGAAAACAATAATAGAAAAATATCTACAGTGATTCTATTTAGGAAACACTTACTCTTTCCCCCTTCTTTTCCTTGCAACTTAACCTCACTCTGTCAATTTCTCTCACTCATTAAACTATATACCATACTGGAACGCGCACGGCCATACCCTTTCCACTGTTACCGCGGCCACAAAGAGATAGTTGAACTGCGACGAAGCTGTGTCTTTCTACTGTAACTACTCTAACTGAAAACATTGTCCTGCAACGAACGACCGCCGCTACCGGTACGCACATCACACATGTACGCACCGGTATGATTCTACTGCAATTGTCACAAAATCTTCAATGTTCTTTAAAAATATAAAACATTGTTTAGTCTATACGCCAGGTCGATTGAGCATTTTTATCCAGGGTTGATGGCTAAAGTTAATGTTCTTTTATGTTTTTTGGGTCGTAGAACAAGAATCTGTAAATAGTTTTTTTGTAAGTCAATGCAATAAAAAGTGATTAACAATTTATATGTTTAAATTGCCCTAGCGATCAAACTATACATCCTATAAAAAAATAAACAAGAAAAGTTGTTTTTTTTTCACGACAAACAAAATAACGTTTAAATTTTTTCAAAATCTTAATTATTGACGAAAATATGCCAATTTTTATTTTTTTTTAATTTTTAAACTTTCTATTTTTTTTGTTTTTGCAAGTTTGAACAAGTTCAGTTTGAACTGTTTTAACGATAAAATTGAGCGCAAGTGCGCACGCCTAACATGTTAATTAGGTGTGCGCGCTTGCGCTCAATTTTATTGTTAAAATAGTTCAAACTGAACTTGTTCAAACTTGCAAAAACGAAAAAAAATTGAAAATAAAAATTGACATATTTTCGTCAATAATCAAGATTTTGAAAAAATTTAAACGCCATTTTGTTTGTCGTGAAAAGAGGAACAAATTTTCTCTATAATTTTTTTTATAGAATGTATAGTTTGATTGCTAGGGCAATTTAAACAAATAAATTGTTAATAACTTTTTATTGCATCGACTTACGAAAAAACTATTTATAGATTCTTGTTCTACGACCCAAAAAACATAAAAAAACATTAACTTTAGCCATCAACCTGGATAAAAATGCTCAATCGACCTGGCGTATCGACTATTAATTAAAAATAGAATTTAAGAAATTAAATTCCAAGTCGAAATAACCTCTTTACAGATAAATGGTTTTAGAACGGGTAGTACGTCAGGTCACGTGGTCGACACAGCTAGTTAGACAAGAACAACATCGTCGCAATTCAAC
This sequence comes from Harpagoxenus sublaevis, assembly GCA_030770355.1. Lineage (NCBI taxonomy): Eukaryota > Metazoa > Arthropoda > Insecta > Hymenoptera > Formicidae > Harpagoxenus > Harpagoxenus sublaevis. The sequence goes on from JASTWR010002435.1 coordinate 3,242, forward strand.
TATCCCACTCCCACAATCTTGGCCGCCAATGAACAGAGGCGTGCGCGTTCCAGTATGGTATATAGTTCAATGCTCTCACTTTTAGCGTTTTCGATTGAAGCGGATTTGATCGACCCGAGATCGATTAATGACGTCACTTTTGCATTTCGACCAATAGTATTGCTCGATTTTCTGAAGTGACGTCATTAATCGCTCTCGGGTCGATCAAATCCGCTTCAATCGAAAAACGCTATTTATAAGTGCTCATAATGGAAGCAACATGGCGGATAATCGGAATAATCGCGATTAGATTGCGATAGCTCGATATATCTAACCTGACCTGACCGTCAATGTCGCATCTCTGTTATCTAGGACTCTAGTCTCAGCCAGGAAGCCTGCCGCCATATTGATTTGAGTCAATATTTAATATGTTATAGTACAGACTTCTAGGTCGGTATTTATAGTTATTTAAGACCGTCTTATGTTCAATCTTAAGATGTCATGAACCAATCACAGAGCCGAGTTAGCGTCTTAAGACATTACTTAAGACGGTCTTGAAGACTATGAATACTGGACTAGGCCCTAGGCCAGTATTCATAAGTCGGATCTTATATTTAAGACCGTCTTAAGTAATGTCTTAAGATGCTAATACGGTCATTTCATTGGCTGGATGGAGTCTTAAGACTGCTTTTGATTAGACTTAAGACGATCTTAAATATAAGATCTGATTATGAATACCGGTCCTATACAACATGATGTAAATATGAAGGTGTACCATTCTTTGTGGATACGCAGTCGTACCAAATAATAGCCAATCAGAAATGCACAGAAATGTCAGAATCTAATATGGCTGCTGACGGGTAACCGCTAAATACAAAACTTTCCTGCTGAAAATGACCGATTGAATCCGATTGGTTCCGCATTAAATTTGGTGAAATTGAATCGGAATGAATGCGTTTTCAATCCAGTTAATCGGATGTCCGATTGGAAGTGAATCGGTTTTAATACCAAATCAATCGGAATCGTTTTCAATTCGGCATTTCCGGATTGATCTGAATCCGCCGCTATTCTTTTCAATCATATTTATGCCAATCCATTTTAATCGGGTAATTAAAATAACCACATGAATCGTATTGAATCCGTATCAATCGTTAAGTTTTAATACAACACGGCAATTGGAATTAATGTCATATTTCCGGATTCATCTGAATCCGACTTAATCGATTTGAATAGTATTTATGCCAATCCATTTTAATCGGGTGAATAAAGTGACCACATGAATCGTATTGAATCCGCATCAATCGTTAGGTTTTAATACAACACCGGAATCGGATATACCCAGTGAGAAATGATACATCGAAAAACGTCGATTAGATATCGAAATCTCGATATCAATATAAAATCGATCCCGCATCGATGCGATTTCGATGTATCGATATCTAATCGACGATTTTTCGATGTGTCATTTCTCACTGGGTATAATGTGTGATATTTCCGGATTTATCTGAAACCGACTTAATCGGTTTCAATCGTACGTATCTGCGCTTAATCCATTTCAATCGGGTACTGAAATTAATCATGTAAATTGGATTGAATCCGTTCTAATCATTAAAATTGTATAAGTACAGCACATGAATTTATTTCAGAAAATGCAAATCAGCATATCATTATAGGTACTTACTATCAATTTTTAAATCACTAAATTAGAAACTGTGTTTGCGCACGGCTCGCATAAACCGTGATCTAGTACGAAAGCTGAGAAAGAGACACGCTAACTCGAATTTAGAATCGATTTATTCTATGGATAAACTCACAATATAACTCTGACCGTTTACATAAGCAGTGATATTTTTGCTCAATGTCAATTCATAGTGTAAACATAGCGAAATGTCAGAAAATACATAGCATAATAAATATATCATCCAATCTGTGAATAAATTAGTCTTTATAATTCGAAATCACTAAAGAAGTCTTACATATAGCAATCAATTCAAAGAAATAACTCAACAAACTCTTTATTCCATTTCAAAAAAGATATGAACAGTTGAAAATTAAAGTTAGACAAAATAGAATTCACGTAAACGAAGTTATAATTCACATTAATTAAACTAATTCACAGAAAGGATACAACAAAGTAAACATATCAAATAGTCACATGAAATAATCCAAATTGCAATAGAAAATAAAGTGTTTATACATTCGCAGGAAGAAACGTGGAATATGATACCTCTACGATTTAAGTTAAGTAAGTAGAATTGTGACAATTATCCACTTTTGACCGATTCTTAAGGAGCTTTAATTCACTTAGTTCTTTTTATATGTTTTACGTAAGAACAATATCTTCCTTAATTTCCTTGCAATTTCTCTGAATTGAGCTCTTAACTTATTTATTCCACGTATCTTTGTAAATCAATTCCACTTAAATACAAATGCGCATATATGATAAGAGTAGCCAAATTATTAACGAGTAAATCAGAAATCAGTCAGTTTTCAAATGAATCGAGATTATCAGTGCTCGTTAGATATGTGAATATTTAACGCAATGAGAATGAATATTAAATGTAATCGTAAGCGCAGTAATCTCAGAAATGTACAGTTCACCAAGTTAATCTATCGACAATGTATACAGATATTTACAAGAAACAGTCTTACAAACGACCGGCAGCAAACGTGGTTATAACTAAGAATTTGATAGCTCGAATTAATGTTAATGTGCACATAAGACGGATCCGTTTAAAGAAATTAATATAAATAAGGTACGTAAGTATCGGGATTGGGTTGCAATCACCAAATCACAACAAAGTAAATCTGACGTCAGACTATAGAGAAATTGGCCACTCAAATAACGGTCCAAGGCAGTGATCTACGTGGTAGAATCCTGTAAGGAAAAGATCACTACAGTATACGAATGCGTGCATCCGCAATCTCCACTTGACCATGTCAAGCGTAAAGCAGATCTTTCCACAGGATTCTGAGCCTACCTTGGAGTGGTCCTTTGATAGGACTCTCATCGGCATGGTAGCCGGCCGTAGATCCTTTCGATCTAGTAATGGGATAAGGAAAGAGCTTTTCTGCCCTTCCTTATGAGCGCGAAGGCCTTCTGCCCAAAATGGCCGCCTTCGCTCGTCTCGTCTATGTCGGCGTGACGATAAGAGTAATGGCAGTTTGCCGGTATGTTTTAACAGAGAGCCGACGTATCCCTGGTAGTCCGTCTTTCCTTGCTTCCGCCGTCTGTGGACGCCTTCCTGATTGCACTTTGCCAATCGCAATCGTCTCGCTTTGGTCCAGAGAATGTTCTCGTAGTTTTTATGCAACGTGTGACTCGCCACGTTCGTCACCTTGGACCGCTCGATGAAGAATAGCGACGATCGCTTCGTTTCCGGCTTCGTCTTCGTTGTGTACGCGTAACGCATGCGCGATCCTCGTCGTCAAGCACGGTGCTGCTACCGCGTGACTTACCGATGTCTCCTCCCTTAGATAAGGTGCGTTCACAAAACCATCTCCGCATTGACTCGAGCCACACCATGGCAAGAGTGTACTCGCCTACGAACTGACTTTGGCGAACCGCACACTTCAAACTGACCAATTAACCGTATGTTTTAAACAAACTGAACTACAAAAATTATAAAAAGAAATTGATCGCGCTGAATATAATTAATAACATATATTTTTTAAGAATTAATATGTAATGTAATATTTCTATTTAAAAAAATTGCATAATATATTTTACCATCCGTCAATCAGATTAACAGATTCTCACACGACTTGACTATAATTACGGATTGACTAACAATAAGACCGATTCAAAACAATAAAAACCGATTATAATAAATGAATCGTCTGTTAAAAAATTTTTCATATATAATTACATATAACTACACTATGCAAAGAAATTAGAGGAGCGCTAAAATTTGCTAAAAATTTGGGCTTTTTTCAAACCGCTAAAACTCGGCGAAAAAATATCGTAAACAAAAAATTAAAAAAGCACTTTAAAGCTTGAAACTTCTTTCAAATAATTTTTGGCGATTTTAATTATCTTTTTTTGTTACAAAACGGCATAATGATAAAGCCTGATCCGTTAAAATAAAATTTTTTAATGCAAATTTGCTGTGCTACACCTGGCGTGCAAAAAATCGTGAAGAATTTCTATTTTTTGCATCTTGTAGTGGGTTCTTTTCCCTTTAATTATAAAAAGTTGTGTAGCGTTGTGCGATTTTTTTGGCCGAGTTATCGAGGTTTGAATAAAAAGTGGTCACTTTGACTTTGATCGCTTATAACTCGTGAAAAAATCAACGTACAGCATTCCACAAAAAAACGTTTTAAAGCTGAAAGTTAACCCTTTCAAATGCTGTTATTGTTTTTTTCTTAACCTTACGTTTTCTATCAGCAAATCGAGTTCAAAAAAATTAGAAACTTGTACATTACTTTCTCACAGTTTTTAAGTATGCAAATTATAAATTTGTGCATTGCTTAATCAACATTTTATTTCGCTCATAAAGCTTCCTCTATGAGGAAGCCAAATTAATAAATATCTACAAATAATTGTGTGTAGAGGATTTTAGAGTTACTATGTTAAATTACATCTTCTCAAATTGCACGATATAAAAATCTTTTTTATATGGTCTGGATTGGACGTAGATTTTTATATCGTGCAATTTGAGAAGATGTAATTTAACATAGTAACTCTAAAATCCTCTACACACAATTGATTCTAAGTTCGACGCACTCTTTATTACGAGGCACCTCACGCATCGTTTTCTATTTCTCACGTATAGTTCGCCTGGAAATTCAAATTTATGACACATTACGGAGCGTGCAATCGCAGTCATTTGCTGGTGGTAAATTTACTGCCTAGTTACATGAGAAGACGCGTTAGAGTAACAATAAGTGATAGCAAAAGCAATTCTCGTATAGGAATTCTGTCTCGATCTTGAACGTTTCTACAAACGATTTATAACACATGCTTACACTCGTAATTTCCAAAGCAAGTGACATTAAAATATGAAAAGATGACGTAAACAACACGGTAACGCTTCAGAAATAATATGCTGAAAAGAACATTTTAAATTGCACACGCTATATTAAACACTTCGTAACTACAACAAACATTGGAATCGTCTATCCAATTTGCATTGCGTTTGTGGGAAATCGGGAATAATTATATTTATTACTAAATAGTATTTTCATTACTTTCTTGACACTATTGCCGCGCATTTCCGTTTTATGCAACAAGTGAATATTATGAATTCTATCGCCCACATAAAAAAAGTTCACTTATTTACGGATTTCTGCATGTTACCTATACAAATAAGTTACAATTTATCCAGAATATTGATACATAATTTTTCAAATTACATTTATATGTAATCCTTCTTGCACACAATATATAATATAGTGCACTGAATGTTATTGGAAACAAATAAAAAGATTTGTAATAATGCGTCGTAATGCATCATGCAGCTGTAAATTATTGTCTAAACTGCTGGCGATATTACCCGTCGCTTCTGACAATATTAGTAGCCACATCCGCCATAATCATAGGCAATAAGGCCGATAATTCTTGTTAGAACGGTGATTCATTATGTCCGGCCGATGCGTTGCGATATTTTATTCTATGGGAGTTTTTCCCGCTTCGGCTAACGTTTTAATGACAATTTATGTCCTCGTTTTATGGAAATCTTAGACCGGAAATCAATTCGTTTGTCCATGGACAACTTCTTACGTGAAAGGCACATTTCCCGTTTCTCAAGCATTATGATTTATCGTACCTAACGTTCCAGGGAACAAAATTTATAATGTAAAAAACAATTGCATTAGAAGGGTTGTCAGAGTGTTTTGTAACAGTTCTGTAATTCGTGTGTCGCTGGTTTAAAATGTTGAATGACATTGTGAATCTAGCACGTACGATCAAACTGCCTATATATTTTTGTTTATTCAAAAAATTGATAGAAAAAATATATTTTACCACATAGTCTAAATATTAGAAATGACAATGCATAAAGATTAACTCGTGAAATAACGGCTTACGGAAATATGATTTAATTTAATTTTAGATATGTACACATCTCATTGTTAGAGTTTATATATGTTTATTTTTTAATATCGTAATCTCTCTCTTTCTCTCTAATGTGATTCACATTTTTTTGTTAACGTTTTCAGACAAAATTTCTATAAGTTTTGTAGTAGGTATTATAATTAATATTTTGATCAAATCCGATAAAAATTTAAGACAATGCTATAAAAATATTAAAAGTAAAATAAAACTATGGAAGACATAAACCATTTTGACAATTTTCTGGATTTTAATAAGAACAATCGCTAGCTATATTACAAATTCTGCTCCCAAGATTGTATAATGAATCATAATACCCGAAAAAAAGAAGCCCTTTACCGATTATCGCTAAATTCAATACCAACCTTCCTTAAATAATACTCTATCGATTAAAAAAAAATTCAGCCCAATATCTAAATATTTGCGAAAGTTAGAGCAACCACGGACATTTCTAAAAAAATTCAAATTTTTTAAAGAAAAGAACCCTGTTACGAGCGACGATTTTTCCGAATAATCAACTCTGTTTATTTAGATTGTAGAATAGCAACCATTCATAATTTGTATTGTAAATTAGCGTGCTTTTGTAAGATATTAATATAAATGTGTATGCGTATAGAAATATTAGGATATATAGGAAGTATGTTTAGGATTTAGTATAATTCGTAAACATCAATAACGTTCAGTATAGGATATTATATTTAACTCACATATATGTGATACATAGTCAATAACACGTTATTATTTTTCTTTAGTAGAGTGAGATTCCGTCGCCGAGCGAATCTATGGAATGAGCCGACACGCGACATTCCTGGGGAACCGCGTGATTTTCCCAAAGGGGTTCACGTGATGTTCGCCGGTATCCACGTGAACCCCATGTTCCTCTTACCCCTAGACGTCACCGAACGTCGCTATATAAGCGCGCCCCGTGAGCGGAACGCAATAATATTTCGTCAGTCATTTTCGTAGTCACTTTGTCAGTCGTCGTACTTCCCCGAGAGTATCGCGAGTCGTCGGACTTAGCCGCGAGCGATATTTCACTTTATTGAAAGTAAATGCAAGCGAGTGTTACGCAGGGGACTTAAACCCTCCGCTTCAACGCGCCGTAATATTTGAGAGCCGCGTTCACCATCTGTAAGAATCAAAAGAACGTTTATAATAAACAGCAGTGATCATATAATTTATCTAATTCAGATTTACCTCAACTTCACCGCCGATCTCTTACACGCCTTCACCTGTTCGATGCGCGCCTCCATCAGGGTGTTCTCGAACGATCTCCCTCACCTGTTCGATGCGCGCCTCCATCAGGGTGTTCTCGAACGATTTCCTTCCTTTGATGCGCGCCTCCATCAGGGCGTTCTCGTCACCGCTTTCTATAGCCCTTTTACCGCCTCGGTACTCGCATAATCACTAAAAATAAAAGAAAGTGTTTATTGGCTATCTGCTAGTGACCGTATCCGCTTGCTTATTATTGCACGTCAAGCTTGACTTATTGCAACTGCACGCATCCTCTCGCCTGCGCTTTAGAGGTCAGAAGGACGAGATCGCTTACCAAAGAAAAGGGGAAACCTGGACGTTGGACAAGCAGGGGCAAGGTAAGTGCTCATTCTTTCTTTTCCCCCTCACCGCTCCACCAATGGTACGTTCGAGACGGTCCGGTCGAGCCCATCAATTAAAGCGGTTTCAGCGGGCTTACTACACCGGGGGTGAGTTCGACCCCAGTGTGTTTAACACCTCCGCCACTCCACCGCTGCATTCACATGCAGAGCCGCCCGCTTCTGTCCATAATACCGTCCCCCCTCCTCCGATAACTTCTGCCCCTGTCAAAATAAAAGATTACGAGAAACCGAAAATAACTCGCGTTGAGGAACTCACGCAAGAGATCAAAATCATATTGAGAGAATGCAGTCGAGGTCAACAACCAGCAAATAATAATTAGGCAGTGTACTTACCTTTGTAATTGTAAAATCAGTTTACCGATCTCAGCCATACTTAACTTACAATTAGAATTCACTTAAATCACTCCATATTACCCACCCCGACGTCCGTAATAAAACTCGGACGTAACAACTGGTGACAGCGGTGGGATATTATTATTGCAAATACCATTGATACTGTGACAAAAGATATATATTTTCAAGGATATTAAAGATATTCGAGCTCTTCTTACATACACACATACATATATGAAGGTAGGAAAACGAAGTTCTTATATAAAAATATGCATTTATTAAGGCAAAAATAAGTTAAAGTTAAACTAGTTAGACAAATATATAATCCTTAAGGACTCTCGAAAATTCAAATTCAATATTCAATGTTGGAAACGTACGGAACTGCATCTCACACGCATTAATTACCACGCTTTGACTCTCATGGCCAATTTATATTGAATTTAACCTAGTTAAATATAAAACACTCACGTATACTATTAAATTATAATCTTACGGCCCGTCCATTCTTTCTGCAAGGCCTGATTACTTAGAAATATGAAAGAAATAAGTGTTATTTTTGCTATAAAATAGTTATGTTCTAAGCAACGATACTCGAAATCCGTCATGCTCTTTAATTTCCTTGATCGCTTGATTAATACCATTGCAAGGCTATACCGTAATCAGTGACTAATTACATTAGCCTTATAAATTATACGATATATGTGACAATATATGCCAGTTGAGTTACTTTCTTTCGCAATATTTATATCTACTTGTGTTTTTTTTTGTGCGTGTAATGCTTTTGATTGAAGAAAAAAATAGTTGTACTTGATATACATGCATACTGCGTGAAAAATATAAAACAATCCTACATCTTCGATGCGCGCCTCTATTAGGGCGTTCTCGAATGACAATGTTTATATTGATGAACATTTATATGCGTGTATATTCAGGCGAAAGCAAATAACGTATTCCTTTTCCATTTCCTTTTCAATGCCAATTTAATTAATATAAGCAGCACTTTACGTATGTGCATGAATCACGCAAAATCTAATTTACTTTAAATTATTAAAAGTATAGAAATATATTAATTTTGACTCGATTGAATTGATTAATTGTGCTTTGAAGAATCCTTCCGTTTTTTTTTTGTGTGGAAATACGATAACGTGAATCGTAAATACACAAATGCGAATGAAGTTTAGAATATGGTAAATGTGTTTAAAAATATAAAACGTAAAGGAAAAATATATATACCCACATACATAATTATGCTATATTAGAATTAAGATTCATGAGCTATATGTGCTCTGTAAGTTGATCTCACATGTAAATGTTACCATAGAATAATCTCTGTAGCAGCTATAAGAAAACGGTTTAGATATAGAAGGTAGTAAAGAGAACGCTAATATTGCGCAAATAAAAACAAATATTAGTAATAATTATTTTCTATCGCTTATGCGTGTCATACAAATATAAATTCTACATATAGATATAAATCAATTACATATATAAACGCGATATCCTACATTACCAATTACTGCATTATTAAGTAATTCCTCCAAAAAAAAAAAAAAAAAATATATATATAATAATAAATAAAATAATACAAAAAAAAAGGGGACTAATTAATTATCGTGTACTTAGTCCAATCAAGAATATTTTTTTTGCGTAATTACCTTCTTGGGCTCTTATCATCTAAATTGTGATACAATAATTACTTGATCCGGTAATAAAATGGATTCGTCAGAGGATCCTCCGGCAGAGTTTGTTAACGCCATAAATCCACTACAAAAGAAAGATGAAAAGCAAGTCAATTATGAACAAGCTATGAGAGACGTAAGAGAAAAAGAGAGAGAGCTCAGCCAACGTACAGAAATGTTGGAAAATATGATGCGAACCATTACCAGCGCCTTATCCGGGGTCCGTCTCCCTGAGCCATTCACTTCTACGCCTACAGAACAGGCATCTAGAAATTTTCCGTCGTCACCAATTTTTCAATTTCCTATCAGCTCACAATCTGGCACGAATGGCGCCCCTCCCATCTCAACGTACCCTAAGTCTTACCTTCGTGAAGCTCTCGAACTAGTACCAAGATATGATGGCCACAACATTCCATTCTGGCAGTTTGCACGAGCCTGTAAAAGAGCGAAGGAGTCAGTACCATTAATTGATGAATCACTTTTCGTTAGAATGTTACGTAACAAATTGACACACCATGCTTACCTGGCGGTGGAAGATGAAATACACACTGCTGTTGACAAGTTTATAGACACTTTAAAAAGAGCTTTCGGGCCGGGGAGAAACTCAAACTATTACCGCGGTCAACTCAGCATTGCATATAAAAAACCCGCAGAGCATATTCTAGATTACATTGGCCGTATTAAGGACCTCCGTACAGCTATTATAGAAGGCGATCAAACAAATCTTAATCGCCCGCTGATGGAATCAGAAATAACCGCTATAGACTCCTTCGCCCTCGAAGCATTTTATGAAGGGCTCCCCCGCGATTATCGCATCGAACTTAGAGCCGACGGATATAATAATTTTTCTGACGCTTGTTCTAAAACAATTGACATCAGCAGGCGACTTGAAAGAGAGGAGGCTCGATATCGTAGCGCTCAAAGCGCTCGCGGAAATCCAGCTTCCTCGTTACAAATTCGCGCTCTTCAACGCGAAGCCACTTCCGATCCAGTTCCCTCATCCTCCCCATCCGCTAACGGATCTGGGAATATAGGACGAAAATTTGCAGTTATTGCAAAAACTTCGGGCATTTGATAAATGAATGCCGAAAAAGACAATATCGCGAGAGCAATGCCTCTAACGACAATGCTAAAAGTAACAACGCTGCTAATAATAATAGCAGTAATCGAAGTAACAGGGACGATACCGTCCCGCGGTATACGGGAAACTATCCGGAGGTCTCGACCAAAGGGACACCCCGAGACCTCGGGAAGGCCCGTCCCGTCTATGCTCTGGAGACAAACCCAGATCCGTCTACGTCCTCAGAGGCGATAACGGAAACGTACCTTCCGTCGAACTTCAATCTTCTTCCTTTTGCGGACCAACCGCCTTCATGTTAGACACGGGCGCACAGCCTAATGTAATAAAAAGGGGCTCGATAAAAGACGATGTAATTATTAACGCAAGGGAAGTCATCCAACTCACCGGAATTACGGAAAATACGGTCAATACGGATGGCACAATTGTGGCCTACGTCTCGCAAGTACCGGTAATTTTTCATGTCGTACCAGATGATTTCCCTATCGTTACACAAGGAATATTAGGGTCCCCCTTTTTCAAAGAGCATAATGCCCATATTGATTACGGAAACAACCAAGTTACCTGGCGAAATTCTACATTTCCTTTTAAGGAAAAAGAAACAATAGTTCTACCCCCACGCACGAACTCGGGGTTCACAATTCGCGTCTCTAATCCCGAGATTAAAGTTGGCTATCTTTCCCGCCTGCGTGCGTGCGAAGGAGTTTATTGCGAAGATACCATTGTGACATGTACCAATAATAAAGCATATGTTCAGATAGTTAATACGTTAGATCACGAGGTCGAAATTATAGTGCCTACCGTAGAACTCGCTAAAATAAATAAGGTCAACGACAAACCACCGTATAGAGCTGTAGAACCTTCTCACCTATCGCAAAACAATAAATCGCGTAGAAACGCATACTGTTAATAACGATAAATTGACTCTACTCTCCGTTGTTCCCAATATTGCAATCACTACTACCACAAAGGAGATTATCTTTACTCAGTCGAATACGACTCACTCCCATAAGGGATTCTCACACTCGCCAGCAAGCAGCAAAAGGGGCTTACTGGTGCAATCTCCTTTGTCGGACCCAAAAGGGAATTTTCCGCGCGCAAACAGACGTGCCACACATGCTTTCACTTCAAACGATGAAGAAACAGCAGCTAATTTACCGTCTTACGCCAAAATTTCTAATATTAACACTGTAATTGCGAACACGCGATACGAGAGTTGTGAGTTATTACCAAAGTGCAGTTCAGAGATCAAAGAAAATTGTAATTCCGAAAGGCTGTCCTATGTACTGCGATTATTGAGACTTGACCATCTCGATCACCGCGAAAAAAAAAGTGTTACTGCAATTATTAGCCAATACAGTGATCGATTTCATTTACCTGACGAATACTTGGATAAAACTAATTTAATAACACACAAGATAATTACCACCGACCCAGCGCCAATATCCACGAAACAATATCGGTTTCCTCCGATACATCGCGAGGAAATTACGCGCCAAGTTAACGAACTAATTGAAAAGGATATCGTAAGGCCTTCTACCTCGCCGTATAATTCGCCAGTCTGGATCGTTTCGAAGAAACCGGACTCCACCGGAAAGAAAAGATGGCGAATGGTAATCGACTTCCGAGGACTAAACGAAAAGACCATAGGAGACGGTCACCCAATTCCAAATATTCTAGACATAATTGACCGACTTGGCGGTGCGAAATATTTCACCGTGATCGATCTCGCCAGCGGGTTTCACCAAATTCCCATGGATCCCGCTGACGCCACACAAAACCGCATTCTCTATCCTCACAAGGACACTTCGAATTCACTCGCATGCCATTCGGGCTTAAAATGGCCTCCCACCTTCCAACGAATGGCGATTCGTCCTACTGCTTGGATTCGAGGGAGCATTTATGTATATGGACGATGTAATCGTTTACGGGAAAACCCTAGAGGAGCATAATGCAAGACTAGCGGAACTAATGTCACGACTTAGGGCCGCAAATTTAAGCATACAACCCGACAAATGCGAGTTTTTGCGCCGTGAAGTGGTCTATCTTGGCCATATAATCGGAGAAAATGGTGTACAACCGGATCCGCGGAAGATAGCAGACGTTAAAAACTTCAAGGTTCCACGAGATATAAAAAAGGTACGTGAATTCCTTGGCCTGGCGGGATATTATCGTCGCTTTATCCCCGACTTCTCTAAGATTGCCAGTCCACTATCCAATCTTCTGAAAAAGAACGCCGTTTTTGTCTGGAGTGAAGTAACACAAAATGCATTCGAAACTCTCCGGGAACTGCTCTGCAAACCGCCAATTTTGCAATATCCTGATTTCGAGCGTGAGTTTTTGCTTACCACGGACGCTTCAAATTATGCCATCGGTGCAGTTTTGAGCCAGGGCCCAATAGGACAGGATCTTCCAGTTGCCTACGGGTCTCGAGTATTAAACTCAGCAGAGAACTACTCAACGATTGAAAAAGAACTCCTCGCTATTACATATTTCGTCCACCATTTTAAACCATACCTATATGGACAAAGGTTCACTCTTATCACGGATCACCAACCACTCACATGGCTGCATAAGGTCAAGGATCCCACCTCTCGCCTCATGCGATGGCGCTTAAAACTTGAGGAATACGATTATAATATTGTTTATAAAGCGGGTGTCAATAATAAGAATGCCGATGCACTATCTAGAAATCCTCTTTCAGACCTCACCTGCGTTTCCCTTTTTCCTATATCTAAGAAACAACGCCTTGAATCAGGGATATGTCATGCCCAACTCGAAGACGAGGATGATACCGACTCTAATGATGACCGACCGCGTAAGCGATATGCTATTTCGAATAAATCTGAAGAGACGGTGACTAATCCATCGCCTTCGACTTCGTTTACAACTCCAACAGCATTTCCGTCTGTACAACTTGCACCAGAATCCCCCTTTCCACCTATACCGATCGAATTTACACCCGCAACACCACCGTATAGTCTGCGACCTAATAAGAAGGTCACGTTTGCTGAATTATCTGAGGAAAGCGAAGATACCGAAGAGGTTGATGAATCACCCGAACAGCACATCAGCCTCACCTCACCGTTACCCGGCCCAAGTTGCAGTAATGAAAACGTCTCTAGTGACGAAGAATCAATCACCTCCGTTCTAAGCGAAGACCCAGAAGCCGAATCGCAATTAGTAATTGCGCACGGTATGCGCTGTCATATGAAGGAAAGCAACATGCTGTTACTCGACCAAGATGATAATATTGTTGTCATGGTATCCGCAAATAAACGCCCATTTGATAATGGCGCTCATGAATTGGAAAGCGCAGGAAAAATGCCTCCGCTTAACAACCTTATGCTGGGACGAGCCAGAGTCTACCCGTCTACACTTCCCGACCGACATATTATCGTATTACCTGTTAAGGAACGCCAAAGCACGTGTATGGATAAAAATATATTAAACGAATGTTTCGTCTCCCTATTAAATGTGGTTACAGAACTAAATTTACACACCATAAGTCTAAGGAAAACTGAAAATCTAGATTCTCTTGCCTGGGGAACCGTACGTCTTTCCTTACAGCTCGCCATGGCGGAACAACCAGTGATTATCACAATATGTCATGGATTGATCGCTACCCCTCTTGCGGATTATCGACTCCCTATTATCCAGGAGCACCACGAATCAGCAGCAGGTGGGCACAAAGGAGTCACTAAAACATACCAGAGGATCAAGCAGAGGTTTATTTGGAAGAATATGAAGAGAGACATCCAAAACTATATAAGAAAATGTCACACGTGCCGAACACAGAAGCTCACTAGAAGGAAAACTCGACAGCCGATGATAATTACCGACACGCCAGGACAAGCATTCGATAAAGTTGCCCTCGATCTCCTTGGACCGTTCCGAATTTCTCCGCAAGGCAATGCATACGTATTAACAATGCAGGATCTTCTCACTAAGTATTTGTATACGCACCATTATGCGACGCTAGAGCTGAGACAGTAGCAACCGCATTTGTAAATTACTTTATATGCCGATTTGGCTGCCCCAAAGGCATTCTTACAGATCAGGGTACAGTTTTCACCGGACTGCTCATGAAAAATATCGCTATCAAATTCCGCATACGACACTTCCGTACAACGGCGTACCATCCGCAAAGCAACGGTTCATTAGAGAGATCGCACCTTGTGCTCTTGGAATATCTGAAGTGCTTTATTAATAAAGAAGAGCATTGGGATGACCTTATTGATCGTGCAAGCTTTTCATATAATACCTCTGTTCACGAAGGAACTGGTTACACGCCTCACGAACTGGTATTCGGTCAAATCGCACGAATTCCGTCGGGATACAACCGAGAAGAAAGCCTTACGACATATAATTCTCACCTTACAAATTTATTCAAAGAAATTAAAGACTTACAAGAATCAGCTAGGATCAATTTGATTAAAGCGAAGCAACGATCGAAGTCGTACTATGATAGCCGCGTACATTCGGAAGCCTTTCGCGAAAACGATCTCGTAATGATAATTAATAATAGGAAACTAGACAAACTTAGCCCAGAATACACCGGACCTTACCGCGTATTGGAAGTGCTTGACAACGAGAACGTTAGAGTCAAAATAGGAAGTTACACGAAAATAGTTCACTGTAATCTACTCAAAAAAGCTCACCATAGCGAGCCAGATGACCTTTTCTATGTTGCAGATGATTTGCGAAGTTTCCCTAATAGCCCTTCTCGTGCACTTCGGGGACGCATTGATCGGGTACGACTGCGATATACCCCGCGAAAACAGCACCATCGTCTCTCTTCTTGACCTGAGCGAGTGCCAATTTCCTGACGAGAGGCCTACCTCTCGCGTGCAACTGGAACTGTATTTGAAATCCAGATTCGCTATGGTGGATGTACTGAGCTGTCGAATCGAATTGGAAACCGTAACAAACCGCAGAAACAATGGAGGTTTCGATGTTGGAGATTCCTCCGAGATTTGGCGACACTACTTGCCTATCGATTCGGCCACATGTATATATATACACTCTCGGAGGAGGCTCCAAATTAGCAACGCCTCTTTCGACAACTTAATCCCAGATGTAACAAATAGCCGCCTCCTTCCGGCGACCGAAAGTGGGCTATTTGAGCAAACCTCTAATTTTCCGACGCCAGATAATTTTTCCCGTTATACGTATATTC